>JACXGK010000615.1:0-16552 GCA_016801125.1 Novumbra hubbsi
GAGGACTTCCCTTTTAACGCAGTGAAAGAGTATCCTGCATGTGTATCCTAACTAGGCCTGAGGACTTCCCTTTTAACGCAGTGAAAGAGTATCCTGCATGTGTATCCTAACTAGGCCTGAGGACTTCCCTTTTAACGCAGTGAAAGAGTATCCTGCATGTGTATCCTAACTAGGCCTGAGGACTTCCCTTTTAACGCAGAGAAAGAGTATCCTGCATGTGTATCCTAACTAGGCCTGAGGACCTCCCTCTTAATGCAGTGAATGAGTATCCTGCATGTGTATCCTAACTAGGCCTGAGGACCTCTTAACACTGTCAAGGAGTATCCTGCATGTGCATCCTAAATAGATATGGTTGCCATCCCTGTTGTCGGACGTGGACTGTCTTCCTGCTCAGCGACCAGCGCTGCACGTAGGATAGACAGGCAAACATCTCTCTGCCTTAGGGTGTCTGTGTTTACAGCCTCTCTCACCAGCTCTTGGCTCTGCCCGGGTTCTTATCTCTGCAGCAGTGTACTGGACCAATGTGGTTTCGGCATTAGAACGCATTTAAATGCCACAACTTCATCTTAAATGGCAGCTGGCTCTCCGTAAACATGACACAAGGAGAGAATTAGAACACTGTTCCAAAGTCATGTATTGCACTGCTCTGGGGAAAGGACTGGGGAAAGGACTGGGGATGTAATGCACTGCTCTGGAGACTCCAATGCAAACCAAGGACACCAAGCCAAGGGAGACCAGAAATGCAAATGAAAATCCCTGACATTTCCTCGTCCTCCACCTCACCCCCTTCCACCGATTGCCCCGTCTCCCTCCGCCCGCCCCCAACTCCGTCACCTCTCCATCCTGTTGCCTCGCTTAGGCTATTTGTCATTCCTTCTTTGTCTGGCCTGCCCCCCCCCCCATTCAACACCGGGTGCACTGGAGAAGCCATGCCGTACTAAGACTTCTTTCTCTGGTAAACCTTTGTGCAGTTCAGTGACCTAAGACCGGAGCGGTGAACCTAAACACTGAGGAAGCGGTGGACCTGGCATTGAGACCCGAGCTTTTTTATCTCTCCTGCCCTGCTGTGGCCCAGCATGCTCCACAGACACCCGAGCCTGAACGCTTCAAGAAGCCCGTCCGCTGGGTGACGCTCGGCTGTGGCCCAAGGTGGTTGACCTTTGTCGGGGACTGTGGAGGCTCGACCGGGCTGCCACGTCCACGTAAACATCCCTGCCTCACCGTGATCAAGTAGTTCATTAGGTCGGCGTGTTAAGATACGCTGACCTTTTTGATAAAGATCTCACAATGACATCATCCGGCATGTTTAGGAATTCTAATGAAACCGGCAGGGACTCAGCCGAGTGGCTCGGAACGAGGGAGAAAAAAAGATATGTGCACTTCGCAGGTTTACTGCTTCAGGCATTTGAGTGATAATTAACTTTCCCGGTAGCTACATCCTCTCCTACACACATCCCTGCTCAGTCAGACGGACAGAACGCGGCTGTCCGAGCTACAAGTCCACCGGAACCCCCTGGAACACAGAGATTGGGTTTAATATTTGCAAAGGACATTCATCGCATATTTCCACTAAACACCAGATAACGCACTTGAACTCCATCTCAATTCCAACGCTCATCAGGACTGAGCGAACAAGAGACTCTAGAAGGTACCAAGCTGAAAACTTGGTCCAGTGTCCAGACGTCCAGTGTCCAGACGCACATCGGAAGCCTGAGGTGGACCGTCTGACACGATGCCGGATCAAAAGTGTCCTCCGATGCGATTGGCCGTGTAGACTTCATGCCCGAAGCTGTTGCAGGTATGCTGGGAATGCAAGTTTGCGTGTGGAAACGCTGAATTGTGACATGCATGGCTGCGATAGGATCGATGTCTTTTACTGAGTAATATACTGAGTACCGGGTGGAGAAAAGGAGGGATATCGTACAGAAGTCTGGGTGAAGCTTGACAGCAGATAGAGACTAAAGACACTCCAGAAAGAGGATTGGCAGTAGAGGGCACTCAGTGTCTGTCCAAACCTACGAGGGCTTGTCCAGTTATGCCAGTCTGTCAAAGTAGGCCAGAGCTGTGGGAATTCATTTGTAGGTTCACTGTGTTTAGGCCCAAATACCAGGTTAATCTTTTTTGCATCTCAAGGGCAGACATACAGGGACCCGTTTGGTACAGTATTGTGTACACACACACACACACACACACACACACACACGCACACAGCATCCTGTCTGCAGCCGTTGTGGTGTAATTATTAATCAGGGAACACCTAGAGCTCCCGTCCCCCTGCCCCCCCCGGGGCTACCACCACGGGAACATGTTAGATATTCACCAGCGTTCCGCTGCACTCCAGCCGGGCTCTCTCTCTCTCTCACCCACTCACCTGTCTCACAGCCGCACCTGTTCTGTCTATCCGGCCTCGGATCAGTATTCCGACCACGCT
The DNA here is from genome assembly GCA_016801125.1 of Novumbra hubbsi. NCBI lineage: Eukaryota > Metazoa > Chordata > Actinopteri > Esociformes > Umbridae > Novumbra > Novumbra hubbsi. The sequence goes on from JACXGK010000615.1 coordinate 2,432, forward strand.
CCTGCTCTCGATGTCTGCCCTGAAAGTAAGCGGAGGAGAGAGGGGGAAAAAGGAGCCCGCTTGTTTACAGCTCTCCTCCGGGCTCAGTTAAAAAGGGAATTGCCTGTAATCTAATCTCCATTTTATATCGCCGGGGTAGCCGATCCCCTTAACCACGTTGCATAGCTCATTGTCTCAATCGGACCCAGCCCACTGGTTCCTGTGAAGGCAGTGTCCTCGATGTTTTTGATAGCAGACCTGTGCATTCGTCCTCATCCAATCGGGACATTACTATTTTTCCTGTTATGGGCCGGAGGCAAATGTATAAAGTTCGCTTATTGACAATTTATGTCACTCGTCTATTTCATTGCTCATTTTGACAGGATTGACAGGAAGTCATGAGAAGGGACGTGCTACACTTACTAATTCACACACAAGGTCAAAGTGTTGGAATTAACCAATTAGATAACACGTCAACCGCAGTAGCACAATTTCAATCAATTTGTTTTTCGCAGCACAAACATCTAATACACCTTCCCACCCTACAACCCTAAAGAGACAGCTATGCAGACGGAGAAGCAAAGAAAAAAAACACCACCTTCGACGTTGGACAAATTCCAGCGAGCAGCCGGCCTCGAAGGGGGGGGGTGGGGCTGCTTCCATTCCGCCCGCGTGGTCACTTGGCGGCGTCTCAAACGACACGTTCCCTCCATTGGCTACTTTGTCACCGGGAGGCCCTTCTGGACAATCCTTCAGCCCCCAGTGGCAGAGGCGTGGGCAGCTCCGCCCCGGCATCATCCACCAGGCTCCTACCGCGGCCCTCCGAAACCTCCCCTTTATCTCAGGCGGTGCACAGGGGAATGGTGGCGGGGAGGGGGGGTTCTTTTAGAATGCCGCTCAGGATTTCAGTCGGTGAGCGGAGAGGGGCCTCGCCGGGATGACTAAGTGTCCCGGCTATCCGGTGGGAAAGCCGACCAAACCGAGGGGACGGGATGGTTGCCACGTAACCGGGGGGAACCGGGGTGATGGATGGCGGTTGTTAGGCACAGTAATTGTGTTCAGGTAATTGTCCTCTCCTTTTCTCCTGCAGGAGAAAACACTACGTAAGGAGTCTGCTCTGCAAGGCTGAGCCCACAGCCCTGGCATTTGTTCCGGGTGGCCGAGGCTGAACAGACATGCTTGGTAAACAAATGTTCGATGTAATACGCCACTCAGCAAGAGTTGAGTGGGGAAGGACAGATTCAGTTCATTCAGACAGATCAATGTGCTGACTGGGCCTTCCCAGTCAGACTAGTTCTTATGCTTTCTGATTCCAGAAGTGTGGCGCTAGGTAAAAGGTGAACCATAAAATAATGTTTATTTTAATGAAAGAGGGAGAATTAACTGCTTTTTCATCATTGTAGTGGACACAATCCATGACATGCTCATTTGTTCATTGAAACCGCCATGCCAAGGGAAGTCAGATAAAATGTGTTTTATTTTGGATCTACCCACTGACTGCTACTTCCGACTAAACACATTAGACCTGCATGTCACTGGTGGTAGTTAACGTAGGCAATTTGTTTCCTCCCACTTTATTATATTTATGTCAGGACAAGAAACTGCTGTTGATTACATTGTAATTTTGTGGTAGCATTCGTCCTTGCAAACTGGCAACACAAAGGACAATTGTTTCTCTCTGTTATTGAGATTTGCTGTTCTGGAGTAAGAGTAATGGTGTCTGTGCATTTCACATGTTCTGGAATAAGAGGAACCTGACAAACCAGAAACATTCCTGAAGAACCAGAAACACTCACGATAAACCAGAAACATTTCAGAAGAACTAGAAGAAATTATAAAACTTACCAAAATCAAAAGTTAATGTTTTTCAAACAAGGAAAGCAGCGGTGCTAACAACCTATTAATCTAAATGTATATGAAGTTCAACAAAGCTACTTACAGATATAAAAATGATGCAAAAAGGATTTCTGTACCATTTTTACAAAACGTCATGGTACTGATTGTTACCTCTAACTGAAATTGGAAAGCCAACAACAAAGCATTCAAAGATAGAATGTACATTCTTTTTTTTGGTTTTTATTTTAACCCCAAAAAGTTACTGCCATTTGGCTGTGCTGCTTCGTTTCCTTCTAATGTGACCTCTGAAGGGTATTTGCTGGCATCTGTGCCAGCTCAGTCATGGTACAGTGGGCACTCACCAGGTACTCTGACTCCACAGAAGCTGTGAGAAAGAAAGGAAATGTTTGCTAACAAAGAGCTGCTTAGTTCCATGCACTCCAGAATTGTCTCATTCATTAGTCCAATAACATTCGGTACCAGAAGTAAGCCTAAAACAGACTGTTACCCAGCAACAGAAGTACATTTTAAAGCATTAAAACAGGATTTTTTCTTCCAGGAATTTAGTAGTCAGGTGATACACTGTGAAAATTGTCATGTACAATCGTGTCCTGTAAATTTCCTTTGTCAAAACATTTAATTCTAATTTTAAAAAATTACTTCTATTCAAAACAAAAACACCAAAAAAACGAATAAGACATAAAAACTCAGGTGTACTCCTTAAGTTATATCAATACACAGGCTGGGGGGAACCTCTCTATTCAGGATTTTCCTGTAGCATGAAGAGGATAATTTGTGTTATGCCTATCAATATGCCCTATTGATAAATGCATAAATATAGTTATTTGCATAATCTTAGCATGCATATCTATTTTTGTACATCAATTACATTTCCTAATGTCATATATTCTGATATTAATTACATGTCCTTACATCCTTCATTTTGTACTAAGTATGTGGCTTTTAGAGACAGTTTACAAGAGTAAGTTTACAGAAATATTACCGATAATCGGTCAAGACAGGTCAAAGGCAGGCGCGGGGCCAAATAACTTAACTTGTGAGTAAGAAAGTGTGTCCTTCCTTGGGAGAACTTCCTTCAGGCTGGTTTCCTAGAGTTGCTTTGAGTAAATTAGAATTAAGTTGACTTTACCTTCGAGAAAAGCGTACATTTCGAATTACCCGCAACAAGCACATCGGCTATAAAATCCTGGAGATTAAAAACAGTGTTCCGCATGCAGGATTCTTTTATTTGTCCTATTCAATGAGTTACTAGCGGAGTGAAGGCAACAGCGTCCACAACAGCGTCCAAGTTCCTCACAAGGTATATTTCAAGACGGGCATCTTCTATTCCTTATCATATTGTCCGATTCGTTTTAAAATGTGAACAGGCTCAGCTTGTCACCCTCAGACAGTCCTGATCCTCTCTAGCTCTCTTCCCTCCCTTACTTCCCCCTAACAGCACTCAGGGGACTCTGGGCCCCCTCTAACTCTGACAGCACAATGTTTAATTGAAAAACATTTGCAACATGACCCAACATTTTTACATTCATGTCACGGCTAAGGTTTTTACTCTGATGGCCGCATGGCATATCTTATATATCCCTCGTATGTTTACGTTGGTTAGAGGGACACCGCATCAAACATCAGTCAAATGCAAAGTCTTAATTTTGTCATTCCCAATGCGGGTGATGAGCAACACTTACTCAACATAATCCAAGAAACTTCTATCAATTAACATTTAATTTAATTACACCGGTGTGCCTTCTAAAACGTTTATCTTTCCTGGACTACTACATGATTTAATATATGTTATTTCAGATTAGTTATTTGATGTCTTCACTGTTATTCTACTAGGTGGAAAAAAGTAAAAAATAAATCAATCAGTCAATATGTCCAAACAAAAGACCGAAACCTTAGAATTTACTTTTTAACTAGTGAAATTACTATGCAAAATGGCAACAAAAAACCCATGTGTAGCACCTTCAGTTCGCCAGCAAATTCAGTTTGAGTTCTCAGTGCTTTTCATAGTAGTCTGTGGGTTTGTCTTCCTCTGATTTGACTTATGTTAGTGAAAACAATATTTGAACGAGCTGTGATTAGAAAATAATATAGTAGCAGTAGAGATATGGTCGTCTAATCCAACATTCCTCTCCCTGAGACACAGAGGTTGTCTAATCCAACACTCCTCTCCCTGAGACACAGAGGATGTCTAATCCTACACTACTCACCATGAGACTAAGAGGTTGTCTAATCCAACACTCCACTCCCTGAGACACAGAGGTTGTCTTATCCAACACTCCACTCCATGAGACACAGAGGTTGTCTAATCCAACACTCCTCTCCCTGAGACACAGAGGTTGTCTAATCCAACACTCCACTCCCTGAGACACAGAGGTTGTCTAATCCAACACTCCACTCCCTGAGACACGGAGGTTGTCTAATCCAACACTCCACTCCCTGAGACACAGAGGTTGTCTAATCCAACACTCCACTCCCTGAGACACAGAGGTTGTCTAATCTAACACTCCTCTCCCTGAGACTAAGAGGTTGTCCAATCCAACACCACTCACCCTGAGACTAAGAGGTTGTCTAATCCAACACTCCACTCCCTGATACACAGAGATTGTCTTATCTAACACTCTTCTCCCTGAGACACAGAGGTTGTCTAATCCAAAACTTATCTCCCTGAGACACAGAGGTTGACTCATTCTCAGGGCTATCACTTTGCCTATAATTAAATGCTCAGCATTTTGATAGTCAATCCAAAGCCAGTCAACATTTTAGCACTACTTTTATGTTCGTCCACTGACTTCAAGAGCACTATGATGTCATGCTGTTGATGGTAAACACTTGGTCATTGACGTTTATGGTCCATTTACGGTCCTTTTATACTACCGTTCAATCTCTGCTTTTTAGGACCTCACTGTAAAGCAGGCCAATGTCACCCCCTTTACCACAGACTATTAAACAAGCCATACCAACTCACGCACAGGAAGGTTCCCTACTTCTGGCTTGTGATTAAACCGGAATGACCAATCAGATGTAATATTATCAGAGACCGAGTGGGTCTCCGCCAATCAAAATGAGACAGCACTTAGCTTTGTCCTTGACTACAAGGGCATGTCTTGGGTGGCACTTTGAGGTACAAGCTTTGAAACTATAATTGACCACTTCATGGCCAGAATGGGGGTCAATTTCTCTTCAGCTCTGTCCTACAATATGATCATACGTGTAATTCTCCAATGAATGGCTAATTTGCAGATTATTTCTTGAATAGTCTGGAAAGGGATTCCATCAAAACTATTCCAGGATTGAATAAGTGTTGCAATTCAGTCCATTTGGTGAGTTTGTTGACAAGTGTTGGAGCCAATTTAAAGGACAATAAGACTCATTATATATAATGTGGAACATCTTCAGGTCAAAAATGTTCCTTCCTCTACAGGATAACCCAGTAGTGTACTAGTAAAATAATTGGCAGGTAAACAATGATTTATATTCACTTAGAGATGGCCAACAAGTAGATTTTGTAATTTTCCATTTTCATGTTTCTACACCATTATACAAAATAATTATTCCATTCTGGTATGAAAGAGCAGCTTCCTGGCAGTTCAAGATGCCATGCCTAGTGGATAAAATCGTACCGAAACAAATTTCACATAACAGATTAAATAAAATGTGTTTAATAGTCCATGATGGGGAAGAAGAGGAGTTAATGAGTTGATGTGCCGGGGGAAGCAAACGATGCATAATTATTTAATGACCGATTGCAAATTAGGGATCGGGCGTGTCATTATATCACGCAAATTAAGGCACCTGCAAAGCAGCTGTGCGGCACAACGTTGCAGACGAATGGCAAGACAACTTTAGACAACCTCTACCCATTCAGAGCAAGAAATAACAGAATGTGTCTGACTGTTCCAGTTTATGACAACACAAACTAGAAAAACACAGTCAATTACCCACTATAACCGAACAAAGGCAATTGTTTTTTTAATTCTCCCCCTCCAATGCCATGACATCTAAGTCATGTTCATGGCTTTGCCACATTTCAATATTTCCCCAGCAGCTCCCGGAAAGTCAAGGACGGAAACAGTTGTAGTCTGAAGCATATCTTGCCAAACCGTAAGCAATGGGTTGTTGATGAAATGTGGGCAGTGGGTCTATTGTCTGAAGCAATGGGTTGTTGGTGAAATGTGGGCAAGTGGGTCTATTGTCTGAAGCAATGAGTTGGTGGTGAAATTTGGGCAGTGGGTCTATAGTCTGAAGCATTGGGTTGGTGGTGAAAAGTGGGCAGTGGGTCTATAGTGTGAACTAATGGGTTGGTGGTGAAATGTGGGCAGTGGGTCTATATAGTCTGAAGCAATGGGTTGGTGGTGAAATGTGGGCAGTGGGTCTATAGTCTGAACTAATGGGTTGGTGGTGAAATGTGGGCAGTGGGTCTATATAGTCTGAAGCAATGAGTTGGTGGTGAAATGTGGGCAGTGGGTCTATAGTCTGAAGCAATGGGTTGGTGGTGAAATGTGGGCAGTGGGACTATAGTCTGAACTAATGGGTTGGTGGTGAAATGTGGGCAGTGGGTCTATATAGTCTGAAGCAATGGTTTGGTGGTAAAATGTGGGCAGTGGGTCTATAGTCTGAACTAATGGGTTGGTGGTGAAATGTGGGCAGTGGGTATGTATAGTCTGAAGCAATGGGTTGGTGGTGAAATGTGGGCAGTGGGTCTATATTCTGAACTAATGGGTTGGTGGTGAAATGTGGGCAGTGGGTCTATAGTCTGAAGCAATGGGTTGGTGGTGTATCTGCAGCCAATGCTTTCATAACTCAAGGTAGAACAGATGCTTTCTGTCCATTTGTATAACGGTCTTGTATTTTAACATCAAACCCCGCCGCTAGAACACTCCTACTTCCTGTAATCTGATCATGTGGGGCATACGTTATCAGCAATTAGGATAATTAATTAAGAATACTAATTTAATTTAGTTACAATTATATAAGGCTACTCAAAATAAATCCATCCTATAATGACCCTTTGTCCTCACAAATTGTGTGATTTGTATAATCTACTTTAAACCACAACCTATAAGGTGATTCTTACTTTATAATGTAACATGGTATACTCTAACACACCCTGGATCTACTTTAAACCACAACCTATAAGAAAACCACCCCACTAACCGATTCTTACCTTACATACATAAATCCCTGTTAATCTGCTGTTCTCCTCTTTATACAACACTTGTATAAACCAAACATTGTAAGGACAGTTTCATTTTCATATCAATTTCCATGCTAGCCAATTATATATTCCAAAATGATAAATGTTACAAAACATTGGCTTCTGAAGAGAGTTATTTACCTCGATCTCCACTTTCCCAAGGAGACCTTGTACTGGTGAAAACGGCAATGTATTTCAAATTTAATGAACACTGGAACTACGGCTGATGTGATGCACATCCCCAAAGTCAAGAAAATCTACAGTATTGCTCTGTTTCTTTTGGCTAAATAAGAAAATCCAATCAGTGACCTGAGACACAATTATTCAGATTCCGTTTACCTCAGCTAGGCCAACTGTGTAGCTAATCTTTACACATGTCTACAATTATACAATGTGTTGGAATTGTTACTATGCACAGCACAGTTGTGTTTATATACTTGTGTTCATCCCCAAAATGCAAATGGAGAAGTGGTTTGTATTAGTTTTCCAAGAGTACCAATTTAACCTGTCAGAGATGCTGTATTGTACATACAAAGCAAGAGAGAAAGTGCAAATATAAACCAAAACACGTTTCACTGCCTTTTGAACAGTCCAAGATGTGATTCATCAATACACTTCCACAGTCCCACAGTCCAGCAGGACATTCATCAACTCTCCCTGGAGCCTTGCAACTAGCCTAGCACTCTTTGGTTTGCAACAGTTGGGATTGCACTGTTGGGAGCCCTTCAGCCTGTAGCCATGTACAAACATCAAAAGGGCAAGCGTCCTCATCTTAGACACACACCAACTCCCGTTTTCTTTAAATTGCACTTTACATTTACATCATCATAGTATATATATTTTGAAATGCATAGGTTAAAAAGCCACATGAACCCTTTTGGGTTCAACAGTTGTCCAAGCTTGAATAAAGACATTACTGTTGAAGGGTCACTGGCAAAAGTGAGGTTGGTACACAGACCGCAGAACGCATTGATACATTCTATTGTGGTAAGACTGAACGTTGTTATTTATTATTTCATTTTTGTCACTGTCGGGTAACAAGAAACAACTTTGTTGTGTGGTGGGTCTTTTGTATCCACTGAACAACACCGTTAACACGTCTGGAACATCCCCTTCTATAAACATAGCTAGCTTGTTTTTCTCCATCCAACTTTGTGGTATGTCACTAGAGATCCGAAAGAGACCAATTTAATCAAAGCCCGGGAGTATCCCATTAAAACCCGCTTCGCCTGCAAGGATCTCTGGTCCATTGCCACATCTGACTGTAGCACTGCCGCGTTAAATGGAAATCTAAGACACCCGGCGTGCAAATAATGTTCATCTTCTGCTCTAATATCTCCGTTTATCTAGGTGGCCGTCTCCATATCCTTTCCATTCGACGTCGCTGTGACTCCATTAGGGGGGAGCCGGGGGAAGTAAACGATGGCAGTCAGTGGCTGGCAGTGTCAGCGTGCTCGGATTCACTGGCGTCTATCGATTTAATCACTGTATAAAGGATGGCCTCTGGAATGTGGCGCCCGGGGATCTTCTCTCCTAACCGTGCTCCACTCCGTCTTTCAAACAGCAACCCATCACGACCACCACAGTCATCCATTCCAACACACACACACACGCCCCCCCCCTCGGCTCACGTACACGCCCGGACCCTCGTATGCATACACATGCACGGACGCTTGGACACGCCAACACACACACACACCTCTCCTAGTAATGGTGAAGACCAAGATTTGTTGGGTCAGAAGAAATCTAATTTAGCATTGACAGACTTCTGCAAAAATATTCACTGGTAACTAATGTTTCACTTTCTTACAAATACATTATTTATCTGGTGTAGTCTGGTAAGTGGAACTCCTATCGGTCTTTCTAATAAGTCTTTAGGCTACGACTCAGGAAGAGCAGTTTGTTCTGTACTATAGACGGAGTCGTTGTGATATTTAGAGTGGTGAAAGTGCACAGCTATTGTTTAATATTATTTTATTTGACCATGATTTAACCAGGAAAATGTATATAAGAAACAATTCTCATAATTAGTTATGACCATGTCACATTAATTTAACAAAAGTACATGACAAAAAAACATCATAAATTGATTACAAATAAAGAAGTAAACACTACGTTATAGACAATAAATGTCAAACTAGACAAAACACAATGAGATGCACGGATAGGTGATTATCTTCGAAAAGATGTAATAAAGTTAAATGTTATGATGCTTTTTTTACGGTGGATAATGAAGATGTCACAAGAAAATGGGGGATAATTAAGATGCCTCCACTTTCTGCATCATATTCTATGAGAGAATAATTACTGCTGGACATTTATCTGGAGCTGTTTGCTGGGGACGTTTGCCGGATTTGAACTGACACTGCAGCCATACAAGCGTACTGGAGGCAGTGTCTAAGAACATCGGATCTCCCCCTATATGACCTGGTGTACACGGCCGGCGAGACAAACGGACCCAGGCTGCCCTCCACTCACCGGGGGAAACATTGGGGATCAGTCGGACTGACTTGACGCAGAAAGCTGGATCGGGATTGACCTGGATGGGGGAAGACATGGAGGCTTCACCTCGTGGTGGATCTGTTGTGGGCCTTCTCAGTGCTTTGATGCTTTCCTCCCACCGGGGGTTGTGGGAGATGATGGTCCCAGGGAATTTGAATGATTCAGCCAAACATCTCAAGCTTTTTGTGTCAACATGTCTTGGGGGGGCGGTTGTAGGAAAAAAAAAAAAAATGTCATTGGCGGAGAGAAAAGTGCATTTGAAGCTGAATGTTCGTCCAGGACTTTGCTCTAGATAGGAATGTCTGCTAAATTATAAATATATAAATTAATAGGACATGGTACAGTATAGTACACAATTGGTGAGAAGATGGTATAGGACAGGGGTGGGCAAACTACAGCCCGAGGGCCAAATGCCAGGCTGTTCCATCCGGCCCTCGGAAGGTAATGAAAAGGTTTTGAGTGGAACTCACCAGCCCATTCTTATATATCTGAGTCGGAATTTCAACTATGTACACATTATATGGGATCTATTGTTCATATGTACTGTATGTTTGAACTTTTTCCCTGAAAATCATTTATGATTAACAAATTACTAAAACAAATGTGGCCCTCCAGTTAATTTCAAAACCTGATGTGGCCCCCGAGCCAAAAAGTTAGCCCTCCCCTGGTATAGGACATGGTACAGTATAGTACACAGTTGGTGAGGAGATGGTATAGAACATGATACAGTATTGTACACAGTTGGTGAGGAGATGGTATAGAACATGATAAAGTATATAACTCAGTTGGTGAGGAGATGGTATAGAACATGATCAAGTATATAACACAGTTTGTGAGGAGATGGTATAGAACATGGATCCGTATATAACACAGTTGTTGAGGAAATGGTATTGGACATAATACAGTACAGTACACAAGTTGGTAAGAAGATGGTATAGGATATGATAAAGTATATAACACAGTTGGTAAGGAGATGGTTTAAAACATGATATAGTATATAACGTATAGTACATAAGGTATCGAACATGGTACATTGTATAACACGGTTGGTGATATATTGTGAGAGAGCAACACATCATATCATCTACGGGTTTAAAACAATTCATTTGTAAAGACGTTATGCTGTTATGTTGTTTCCAAATTTTTTGCTCTGTATTCTGTCTACTCTCCACTCCTAAGTCAGTGTGGGTGTTTCTTTTAGTATTTTTTGTTTTCTAGGAGACAAACTTAGTTTACATCCACGTGGGTTTTTATTCTTTTAAACTTAGTTTACATCCACGTAGGGGTATTTCTGAATTCATGATGGTAGTCGATTTAACCGCCTATTCTGAAGCAGCGCCATGCCCAGAGATTTGTTCAAACAACACATCTTAAACACTCCAGGTTGTTGCCTCACCATTTATATATTACATTTTCAATTCCTACACAGACAAAATGCAGCCGCAGACATCCATCAACCGTGTGAGAGACATTATCTGAATGTATCCCCAACCCACCCAATCCCCCGCTGCCCACCCAAGGCTGCAAGATGAGCGGAAAAATCCCAGTGAAGAAACAATAATGTAAAAGACGAGAAAAACCAAGGAATACATCTAGGCAGGCCTAGTTCAGTGGGGCAGCGGGTACCAGTGACTGTGGTGAGCTGGGGGGGAGGGGGGGGGGGCTGGAAGAGCAGCAATTTATGGTCTTGGTTGTGAGAATTGGAAACAATTCTGTAGGTGATTTTATACGTGGTATCAGCAAGGGTGGAGATGTTGTGTAGAGAAGCTGGAAAGTGAATCTATTTGGAAGCTAGAATAAGTGCGAGGTCATAAGATAGCGTAAAACAGTGATGTTGCGATGTTAGTTATATCAAAAAACGATTTGTATTTACAAGCAATGTTGTTTCTGGCTTGGTTTACAGCTCTACATGGTTTCAGACCAGAGGTGGTTGATGGGGCCGCTCATTCATTTTTGATGCAGCCTTGGCGCGAGGCAAAATTCTGTGCGGAAATGTCGGCAGTGCCCATGAACCCTGCTCACCAAGCGGGGAAAATAGAATAATGTTTTGGAATAGGACAATTGCAAAGAAGCTAAATCCTGTTAGCTAGCTCTCGTCAGTGGGGGACAACACGAGGGATGTAGTAAGTATAGGCCTGCACTTCATCCTACGACACCTTAATAATGCAGAAACAAAGAAAATACATAGCCTACCAGCCAAGTATATGAAAACAAAAGATCGCCGCAATTACATGGTAAGACAAACAAGCTATCCCTGTCCCAAAGCTAACTAGCTAACACCGATAGCGGCTGTAGCCTGTGTGCTAGCTAAATGGACCGAAAAACATGATTAATAACGACAACACTCATGTTAATACGCAAAGACCTCTTTGAACAGTACCATGTTTGGGGTGCATTTCTTGCCTTAAAAACAAAGACATGTCTAAAATGGATGAAATATGAAACCATCGCTCTACTCATGTCTACTTTTTTCAGTCTAAGACACTGGATCGAAATGAACAGAAAATAACATTATTTCCCCAGTGATATATAAGATAATGGCAAGCACAAAATGTTTTCTATTCCTTTTCCTTTTTTTATGTGACACAATATGTAAAAAAAGGAAACCTTAACTTGACAGCACACATGCACGTGTCATTGGTTAAAATCGAATTTTAGGAGTCACTTATTCATTAAATGGATTTGTTTAAATATAATGTGCTGTATATTACTAGCTGGTTCCATGGTCACCATCATAGCAGTTTCAGAAGCCACAGCTCAGGTAGCTTTTGTAAACACTGTGGACATTAACAACCTCCTCGGGGTGGTAACACGGTCCTGGCTCATGTTCTGTATGTCATTAATGTGCTAATGCAATACCCTGATATGTCTTTAGGTCTTGAAGGCTTTCTCAGTGTCACCACACTGACATACAAATAAAAAATCTGATCCTTCCAAAAATAAAAATGACTGTCATGTAATACATGTATGCCAGATGAAATGGCTTCTTTCAAACATGACTTGCTCAAGGGAGCAAAAGGGGTTAACATTTTAAACGAGTTCACATAAAAGTATTTGTACATATCAGGTGCAGAACAGAAAAGAAGTTTCAAAGAGGATTTCCGGGCACATTTGTTCTGCTCTCGTGGGTTGGACAAAATGGTACCTTGTTTAACATCTCAAAGAAACGCATACGTGCAAACTGCCCACAGCATGTCCATGGCTCGCTGCTTTCTGTGAACAGGGTGCTGCACTTATGACCCGTCGGTGCACACTGACATGTACTACAACACATGTTTTACTGCGTCGATCACCTACGCTCGGGCAGAAGAAGCAGGGGTTCCCGTGTCTTGGATGTCACGCGCCGCAGAGGGTGTTCTCAGTAGGCAGAAGGCCGGGCCAGCCAAGGGAAGGCTACTGCCCCAGAGGATCAAAATGGCAGCCGTGGGATGTGCAATCATTATTCGTTTTAGCTCGTTGACTGGCGGTGAAAGGTTTGAATAGTTTGTTTACCGTGCTAACTGGCCGGCTACGAGATATTTACGTCAATGTTCTTATTTCCCAGTAGTCTGTCTCTTGTAGAATCCAGCCAGTGAATATCTAGTGTTGATAAGATGAACAGCCAGTGCGGCATGGCGGGCTCTTATTGTAATTGTATACCATGCATCAACTTTAAAACTAAAAGGACTGTAAGGGAACAGAGGCTAGGGGGTTCTGCCCGTTTCCTATCACTGGCATCGAGGTGTTTTTATGCGATGTGATGCTACAGAATCCTTGCAGTGGTGAGCATTTCTGAGCGCAAGACAACTTGCGTATCTGAAGGCCAGCAGAAATATTATGATCCGATAAGTGACTCCTATGAGGGCCAGCCTGCCCACAGAAGCCCCTGACCGAGCCCTATCCACCCTCAGCTCCCACACAACCTGACAGGGTCTACTCACCAAGCACTCATAACAACCCCTGCTGTGTTTTTGGGGGGGGGGGGTATGCTGTGAGTAACATAGAATGACATGAGGTCATCGCGTAACAGTAGTACTGAACATGATGAAACCTGTAAGGCGCTGATATGGTATGATTGTCTGCGGGGTTACTGGTTACTATGCCTGGCGTGTCCAGTTTGTATGGCGCTTCCTACAAAGTATCTGCAACATTTCTGAAAAATAAAGGTAACGTAATTTAATAAATGCTGTACTTCTGAAGAATTACACTATGCCATAATAAAATGAATAATATACAAAAATACAATTTCTTAGTGCAGAGAAATCCCAAAGACCCAGAAGAATGATCGCTGCCAGTGCCCCCTTAAGCGGAAACCATTTAAAGGAGTTGTTTCTTGTAACATTCACCGTACATTGCCTGCGAGCAAATTTTTGCCTGCCGTGCAATGTTTGAAGGCTTCCTTGCTTGTAGGGTCTTCATCAAAAGCCCATCATCATTTCTTTTTAGGATTAAACTCTGCCACTTCATGCACCTCTATTCTTCTGATCTATTGCAAGATCCATTTTTCTTCCTTCTGCTGCTGCATTTTGACAGATACTCTCGCATTCTCCTAAGGCATTTTCTGCTACAATGTTGGATTCCCGGTTTACCCGCTGACGGCTAGCCGCCCA
>JACXGK010000615.1:16652-37795 GCA_016801125.1 Novumbra hubbsi
CTCTTACATGATGCCATGTGCTGTATGTGTCTAGGAGCTGGTTTAGACATGAACCGCTCTTACATGATGCCATGTGCTGTATGTGTCTGGGAGCTGGTTTAGACATGAACCGCTCTTACATGATGCCATGTGCTGTATGTGTCTAGGAGCTGGTTTAGACATGAACCGCTCTTACATGATGCCATGTGCTGTATGTGTCTAGGAGCTGGTTTAGACATGAACCGCTCTTACATGATGCCATGTGCTGTATGTGTCTGGGAGCTGGTTTAGACATGAAGCCACTCTTACGTTTAGAAAATGCCCAAGGGCTCAGAAAACAAGACAACGGACCTGGATGCAGGGGAATTGCTTAGAATGGGTTTTTCAAGCATGACGACTGATGCGTTGCCATTTCTGTGTATGCAGGGATGTACAATCTGTTGAACTGATGTCTTTTAGACAGCTATCTGTGTACAGCTCAGCGCAAGCGGGAGGGATAGGAAGTACATTGAAACACAAGTGTGTGGCATGTTTTGTTTTTGATTAACCGGCCTTAAACTGCCCATTAGACAACCTCGGAGTGCTCCCATCGCTACGCGATTACTCTGATGTCAATCTGTAATTACTCCCCTCTTGTAGCTCACGAGGAAACAGCACGTCCCTGTTCAGTTAGCTGTTCAGCACTCAAACACAGAAACCTTTGTGACGCTCGTCCAGAAAGACACATGTACGCTCATCTGCATGCACACAAATCACGGCACAGAAGGCTCCCACACACACACACACACACACACACACACAGTCATATTCACACACTCTCACTGAGCACTGTAGTTCAGATCTTTCCTGCCTTCCTTGAAATAAAGAGAATTGTGAGACCCATTGGGAAATGAAGTCCCTGGCTGCACAGCTGGAATATCATCTATAATCCATTGGGATGGCAGATGTTTACAGTCTCAAATGTGTCTCCTAAGATACCGCTTGACCTGTTAGGGCATAGGTCAAAGGTCATCAGTGGATGTTTGTGCTTGAGACTCCCCATGTGGAGCAATGACCTTCCACAACTGAACTTCCGTAAGGTCACAGATAGGCTCTACTTCATTATCGAGAAGTGATCTGTCCTAGTGTGACCAGAGGCATCCGATAAGGATCTAAAATATGTTTTCCGGGGATTTCTGGCTCCTCAATGTAAAAGTGGTGCTATTGAGCCAGAATGAGTTCCATGAAATATTAGTTTAATGTGTCCACACCACCTGCTTTTAAACTTGTGGCTGAATGAGGCATTATAATGATTATTTTTACATATCATGTTACATAAACAACACATTACAAATCCATCACAAATAAAAAAAAAAGAAAATGTGTAGTTCGCAAAAAGTCCCAGAATGCTTCTTTGTTAATGAATGGATTTCTAGGTCAAATTGTAAAAAAGAAAATATATATATATATATACTTTTTTACGACATAATTTCTAAAACAACAGTTTCCTCTGGTCTGTCTGTGAGTGAAAGCCATTAGATGAGATGAGATTAAAGGATTTGAAAAATATATGAAAAAAGAACAAATATTTAGGCTTGTTTGTTTAAACGGTCTATGCTGTTAGCAAGGGAAGACACAGTGGTTTTTCAAGGTTTCTCAACATGATTCACTGTCATTTCTGCCCAGCCAGTTTATCTGGAGTTTACATGGCTCTTAGGGCCTGCACTGTTTCCATGCAACAGCAAGGGTTTGACTAGATAGCAGAGGTTGAAAGTTGCCAAATACCACATCAGCGGTCATGGAGGATTTTAACCAAACAAATCTAAAACGATATCCTTTCAGATACAAACTGGTATAAAATGGCCAAAAAACAATGATCAAATACTGAATATAAGGGTCATTCCATACTACCACCCACATTCCCACTGGGGAACTCAGACCGTACGATGCTACAACTCTCACAAACTGCCAAGCCTTTCAAGCACACCTTGGCCATCGGGGAGATGAAGGACTGTCTCGAGACCAAAGAGGGGGACATATTCTGAGACAACAGTGCCCACATGAACGATTACGCCTACAGAGTCACGTCCTACAACATAGCAGAAGAAATCTGTGTACCGCCGAACATGTTTGCGACACACAGCGAAGTGACAAGTCATGATTCCCCTGTGAGATCTGTGGTGATGAGGAGGTGGCCCTCAGGACTCTACCACATATCTCTGTGAAGGGAGGCCAAAAAATACCTCCATTTGGGATTTGCCAGAACCCAAGTTTAAAGTTAGGCTTGAAAATCAATTCCCAAATGCAAGACCCCCTCTGACTGGATTGTACCGTAAAGGATGCAAATCCCTCCACCCAACCCCCTGCTGCTGATCCTAAGCTGCCAAACATATGCCACTTGACTTCAGATTGAACGCACAGCCCTGGAAACAATGGTAGGCCACATCCTCCCATCAAAACAGGATGTATGTCAACACAGGCCGACTTCAGGACACACCCCTCTAGTTTGTCTAGATCAAATTCATCATTGTGAGGTTTGAGGGTATTGTCAAGGAAGCAGAAAAAAAGTCCATACTGTTGAGTTTTAATAAATGTGTCATGCCCTGGCTGCGAGCCCCTGGCCATTTCAGGGCAGGACTAAAAGTGAGGCGTCTAGCCCTCTTTATGCCGCTGTGGGCTCCCCAGTCAGAGCAGCTGCATTCAGTTGACTCTGATTGGGGAGCCTACTTAGGTTAGTTTGTCACCACACCCGGTGTGGTTTATTGTTTGAAACGCAACAGCTCACGGTTTGTCTTCATTTAATTCAATGTTCAGTGTATACGCTACCTGTTATGTGTACTTCGTTTTGTTAGTTAATCCTTTCATTTACGTTTACCGTTTCATGTTAGTTTGTACCTGTTTACTGGATTAAATCACCTTTTGTTTGAAAAATGTCTGCATATGGTTCCGCCGCACAACAACACCGAGACAAAATGCACCCAAACTAACCCCAGCCCTGCATCTGGTGAGACAGTAAATGTGACCTACAGTAGATTAATATACATTATATCCTCACCGTTTATTTCCTATTATCTCCTGTGCTCACCACCCAACCAAATGTCCATTATGTGTATTTTTTTCATGTGCTAATAAAATCTTTCGATCTGTGAGGAGAGAAACAGACACCTACAACCCAATCTCTTCTGGAACCCTCTGGGGTTTCATGAATTACTTTAATAACCATCTTTCCCAGGGGTGTTTGCAATTCCACCCCATTTATGAATTGATCAAACATTTTATGACAGAAAGAAGGTTACAGAACTAACAGAGCCCGTCCATCCTCAGGGTCTTGTCACACTTAAGGTTTGGACGGTGTGCTTGGATTTCGAACTGATAGATTTTAGCATTTAGAAAATCTAAATCCTCTTTGTTGACGGAGGGAGATGACACTTTTTGTTAGACATGAACAGGCAGAATATGTCACGAACATCCTTGGGAAAGGAGAAGAAACCCGTGCCTCTTGGTGTCGATCACTGTGCTGTTCATTTGTCTTGTGCAGTAGACAACTGATACAGAACCCAACTGGATTGCACAGTACCCACAAAGGAGTAGGACCAGTGAGCACTACGTATTGATCCAAACTCGCAGTGTAAAAAGATATATAGAACATGAGACCAACCACTTCTGCTGACCCTGGTGAATCCTGTCTCAGTGTGTGGACTTTGAGTGCCTTAGAGTTCAGGAGTAGATATAAATTAGGGGCCGTGAAGTGGCAACCTTGTTCAGCAACACGGTGTGTAGAAGTATGCTCATCTTTAACCCTTCCCCGTGATAGGAGATTACATCATCTGTGTGCAGAGCTCAAAATATTGCAACCCCAGTCTGCGGAAAAAGAGGTGTTTTTCCTCTTCCTTTGCGCCCCTCGCTGCACCTCGCCCTGTTCGCAGGCAGACTCGACTCGGTGCCAAAACGACAGAATGTCAGTAACCCTCATCTAGGCGCCGCTGGCAGCGCTAACTGCCACTCAACCCTGCCACAACACGGCATTACCAGGAGTGACACACGGCGGGCGCTGCACCTGCTCCTCCTGGCTGTGCCAACCTCGCCAGGCGATGCCGTGGCAGCAATGACACCAGAATGGACGGCATCCACTTAGCAGCGCGAATAGACACAATTAGACGGATATGAAAAGGCAATGAGGAGACGGGGGTTTGTTCACCTTGTGTTTCATCGCTTCTGATTCTTGGCTCGTGATTCTTGGCACCTCTTCTGTGGCGTGTAATTGGGAGACCGTTGTTCTGTTTCCTGCTTCCAGAGAACCAGAGGACAACCTCTCTAGCCATCCCTTCCAGAGAACCAGAGGACAACCTCTCTAGCCAACCCTTCCAGAGAACCGGAGGACAACCTCTCCAGCCATCCCTTCCAGAGAACCGGAGGACAACCTCTCTAGCCATCCCTTCCAGAGAACCAGAGGACAACCTCTCTAGCCATCCCTTCCAGAGAACCGGAGGACAACCTCTCTAGCCATCCCTTCCAGAGAACCAGAGGACAACCTCTCTAGCCATCCCTTCCAGAGAACCAGAGGACAACCTCTCTAGCCATCCCTTCCAGAGAACCGGAGGACAACCTCTCTAGCCATCTCATCCAGATACCTGAAGGAAAACTTCTCTAGCATTTCATTGCTCACTGGAAAGGTGTATGTAGTTATTTCAATTGACCTCAATGCCAACCCACCCCCGTCAACAGACCAGCCCATCTTTCTCAGTATTTCTTCATGTTATTGGGTATTTTAGGTAATGTATCACTCCGTTCCACTAAGGTGTTTTATGCAAGCCTTGAACATCCTTATTGGAAACATATCTGACACTGACTGAAGAATACATAGCTTTCTTATAAGCATGACATGGCATTCATGTAGACCAGTTTTGCAATGGTTTTTATAGCTCATGGGTTAAACAGCAGGGTAGCGCGTCTGCATTTTGAAAAGATAATTGACCTCATTAAAATATGACAACACACTGTCCCTCAGATCCAGAACCGCAATGATCCGACCCCAGTTACAGTATTCAGCAGTCATACTGGTCCATTGACAGGTTGAAGTTCATCTCTAAAATGTATGCATGAAGCAATCACCTAATTGAGGATATTAAAACTGAATTATATTACCGGTTCCATCTAGACACTTTGAGTAGATTGGCAGGTTTAGAGACATGGCATACAGAAATAACATTTACACTTTAACAATTAAACGGAAGCCCTTACCCAGAGTAAATTACATTACGGTACGCCAAGTCAGGGTTTTTAATTATTGGGATTCTTTTATCTAATTTCGGTGGGGGGGGGATTAAGAATCATTTTGCAAAGAACAAAACAAAACAAACTTTTTCTATGAGTATTTAGAACATTAAAAAGACAGTACTCAAGAAACAATATGCCCAGTGATAAACGGACCAATTAGATCAGTAGATGAGGTGAGTATTGATTGACCTGTAAAAAAGGAAATGTATAAAAAGCCTCGTAGATAAATGCAGGCCAACATACCAGGAGACCTGATGAATCTTCTGAGCCGGCCACTCCTAAAAGCAAGTTTGGCAGTTGGTTTGACACTGAATGGACACAAAGAGAGGTTGGCAAAGGCACAGACAATTGCCTCTAAAGAAGAATGTGTTGTTGTGCTTATTTACATAACATTACTGGCAGGACAGTCGGGGCTGAAACACGCTTGTCGTGTTCACTTTGCCAGTCAATGTTGTCAACAGACTCAATCAGTATAATTTAATCAGCATTGGCTTATAACATAATTAGGTACACTTCCCAAAATCGGATAACACTTTAATCATTGTTAACCGTAATTACCTCCTAAAGATGTCATGCTTCAGTCAATGCTGCACTGCCTTCAGGTCAAGTTTATATCTTATGGCTTTGGACACTGAGGATATTAAATCCTGAAATTTTAAATTGCTTTTTAAACCACAATAAATGGAAAGTATACCTTTCAAGGACTAAATGGGCCAGAATATCCGGTCTTCTCCTAAAAGATGTAATAGCATAGATGTTAGGTCATTAATCACTCCATAATTAATCTGCTTTTACACATGGGCAATTATCAATTAGGTGCTAAATTACTTACAATTACCTTGAAACAGATTTATCTTTTCTCTTGTCATTCTCATTGTGTTAATTGTAAATCCAGTAATTTCTTTGTCCACCAACATCTAAAACGTATTGTTCCCCATGAGAATGATAGTCACTCAGAACATCGCCTCTGACTAGTAAGCAAGTTTGACATTTTCGAGTGACCTAGACAAAATGTAAAAAATGCTTGACATCTGACTGTATAATAAAATTGAACTGCAATACATTCAAATTTAACTTAAATGTCAAGTATATTCACTGACTAACAATTGACTAAAAATAAGAAACCTAAAGATGTCTAAAATGCATTTGCAACAAATGACCTCACCCCTGGCTTAAGGTTTCACAGAGAGCATGCCTGCTACTCTACAGGGTTGAAGAGAAAACAACCCAGTCATCACAAGATACGTTGTATTATCTTTCCAGACTTGGCATCCCAAGTCATTTTCCACCAGCCTCAGCTGCCTTCACAGCAGGTTGATTGGCAAAGTCACTGTCGTTTTGTACAATCTAGAATCATTTGTATAATTATTCATGTTGTGGTAGAAACATTTTGGTATATCTAAAAACATTTATATAATCAATAGGCGTGTTTTGTTCCGAAAGCACAGCCTGAGAGCTACTGAGAACCAACTAGACATCTGCACTTACCTTTTCAAAGAGTCATCCCTTAATCCTGTATTTGAAATTAAATTGGCTGTCTAATAGGATGATTTGCCAAATGCAAATCGGTGCTCATTCCGATCCCAATTTACATTCAGCACAATCAGACCTGGTATTAAAATGAGTTTCCTGTTATGCAAATACAAATATGCTCATCGTTCTCATTTTGATTGTGTTTCTTCCTCGCAGTGTAAACGCAGTGTGGTTCCAATGACACCAACCAAATGGGATGAGATCTCTTCCTGAAATGTCTTTGTCGTGATAACAAGTCGTTGTATGAAAACACACGTTCCCGAATAATTAAAGAAACAGAAAATCGAATACTTTAAATGAACAGAGGCGTTCTTTTGAAAAGAAAAAATCCTAGACACTCTGCAAGCTTCACGTGGAAGGCAGCAGAGTAAGCGGGGAGCAAGAGCGAGGTTATCTCTCCATGGATCCATGGTCTGACGCAAAATACCATCTTTGCCAAGCTGCCCGATTCTAACCCAAACAGATCCACAAAGATATTCTACAAGTGAAGAAGAGTGATGATATGTTTTCCACAGTGCTGTAAATTGAGCTGACCATTCGATAGCATATATTTGGATGTCTTTCGTAGATCCATTAGATAATATATATATTATTTCTCAATTCAGTGTAGGATACAAGCGAATAGTTAGTTTAATTTCCCCACTTTTAAACACGTCATCTCATTTACAAGTCTATCCACAGGTGGGGTTTTGAGCATTGGAATAGTTTACTTGTTAATTGTAAAGGCCCTGTTGTGTTCTTAGTTTGATCAGTCACTGTGCTTGTCAGCAGACATTCATTTTCACACACAATGTACTAAAATAAATAGACATAGCCTAACAGTTCACGTTTACAACGCACCAGTTGCAATGCAATCCCAACTGGAATATGTTACCAGCTTTTGTATATCATACCATTCTGGAACTTCTATGTAACACATTTTTTTTAAACAACTTTGTAACTTTGTAATAGAACAGTAAAGCATTATTGAAAATAGGTTCCACTTGTTTCCATTTCCATTTGTCATTATTTAAAGATTCAATGGATTCAACAAAAATGAGATACACCAGGCAGTGGAACAAAGCCGAGTGGAAAAGAACGAGTGGAGAAATCTTTCACCCGGTGTTCATGCATGCAGTTCTTCTGATGACAGTCAATCTTAGAGTCCGGATAGGAACCAGAGAGTGTCGGTGCCAGCCTCGAGAATCGTTCTGTCCAAACATGTCTTCATAAGTGGGCAGTTAAACACAACCTCCAGCTGTGTTCTCCGGATTGTACTGAAGGGTTAAGATGAAAAGAGGCACCTCGCAAACAGAGAAAGAGACACCACGGTTAAAAACCAAAGGACCGAGGCCTCCACAGTCCACGATGCCACGTGACACAATAACCAGCACTATGTACTGTAGCAGTGATTGAGGAACGGGGAACTCACAACCTTGGCTCATTAGAGAAGAAAGTAGCCAGTCCTGTGCGCCATTCGCTTTACGCTCATTAGTGCCGCTCTGCTATACAACCGTGAGAAAGTACTGCAGACTGCTATTCAGATTGGCATCACACGTACTCAGGTAAACGTGTGGTTTGTTTCCCCCCTGATGCCCTTGCAAATATCAGGCTGACAAAACAACATAAAGAATGTAATTATTGTGACAAGTCTGGGGAAGATGCATGGAGACATTAACTCCAAAAACAGATCCGAGTGGTTCAAAGTTGAAGAAATACATTGCGACGTAAATCAGACTGAACCTCCTCTGTGATGTTTGCAATTTGACGTGACCGTTTAGTTTCCAAACGCAATGATGTAGTTACCTCAGATTGATGGTCAAAAATGGATTAAAGTGTTAGTGAGCAGAGACGGACGGCACAGGAAGTCAGCAGGTCAGCTTACAGTTTCGAGTGACTCTGGGTTTGTTATTTCTCATGGAAGTCAAGACAAATTTAGGACACGGAACGCTTGAGAAGCAATTTGCAGACTCAACAGGAAAAGTGCTCCTGAAGGGAAAATTACAGGACCAGCGTTTTCTGTTTTTAGTGTAGATTTTTGCATTCTTACGCCTCTCACAAAAGCATGACACACCTGCAGAGAACTCCCCGTTATGTTTGCTTGGAATGGTATGCAGAGAAAATGTCCATGTTGTAGTACCCCTTCGATAAAGCGTTATGGGAGTCCAAGAGTGCAATTCCTTGTGATTTGGGAGAGGTCATGAAGGAATCCCCAGGTGGTCAAAAGGCTGGAAGAGCTATAACAACAAATGCTTCAAACAATCCCATCCGAAGTGGTCCACACAAGATTGCATATAATTTTCACCTGCTCCTGTTTCGACGTGATTGGGACATCAATCAAATGGATGAGAGCTGTGACTTGTTGATGTGTCCCGTTCACTAGAGTAGAGACACCCACTTTACAAATCCATGCATTTCAAGAAAAAAGACTGTTTTAAATTCTGTGGAAGTGCATCCATCAAAGTCATTCTTGCAAATCTGTTGCTCTGATATTATTGTTGATTTATAAGACCCCACATTTCTTCAGGGGACTGGATGTTTATAACAGCATGATGACCCATGCATTCAGCAACAACCAGCCTGGTAGTGAAGATCACCAATTAAAGGTAAAAACAGTTTTCAACTGCCTGGCAATGTTCAGTATGTGTTCAGTATATTATGTAATATCCCTCCATGACAGATGAAAAAGAACACCCTTCAGAGTTTTGCTCCCTTAAGCCTCATTAGGTTTCCTGGCCACTGTGCATCAACGTTTCCGGTTGTTACTTGCTCTTCTGGGTTTCTGCTCTGCATACAGGTATAATCGCTTTGTCACAAGGGCTTCATCAAATGCGTGGGATTGATCGATTGACAGCCGGGTGGCAGAGTCAGAGCAGGATGTGTCAGGTACCAAGACCCGCTGAATATGACGCCGCTGACGGAGAGAGAGAAAGAGACTAATAGAGGAAAGATTGGAGCCGGAAAATAAACTGGGCGGAAAAATGTAGAGATGCATTACAGTCACTGAGTACCACACTGAGATGGCCAAACTCTTCCAAAAACACACTGTTTCCAAGAGGTCACCTCACCTTGTCTCAGACATATCCTGGCCAATCACATCGAGCAAGGTTCAGGGGTGTGGCAGATCGTCTGGGGAGGGGCGGAATGCACTGCTCTGTTTCAGTAGTATAGACGTGGCATGTCACTCTTAATCTGTCCTTCACACCAACGATGTGTTTGACCGGAAAGTCTTCATTTGGAGAGATTGTGAGTGAGACCAGAGTGGCTCTTCAAAAGAGTGCTTGAGAGGACAATGTTATTGAGATTCTGTATGATCTTGGGCACAGACTAGCCGCAGTGAACACTCTGGGCATCATTTGTATATGTACAATGTTTTTATTATGTTGCAGTAATGCATCTTACATTTGACTACTATAGTTTGTTGAAAGTTTACCTGACATTTTTGTAAATGATCTGAGAATGAAAATGTATAGTATTGTCTTAGAGCTTTATCTACAGAAACTCGTGGGATTTTATTTGAAGGGAGTGAAAAGCTACATTTAAACAGTAGGATCCTTATGCAGCTATTTTTTCTACAGCTTCATAAACTTTACGGTTGCCAAATGACAATGTTAGTCAAATATATTTAGAAAGTAACTTAAACTCAGAACTAACTGATGAACCATTAAAAACATGACAGACATCAATGAAACTCAACCTGGGCTTTCTGCAGGAAACATTGCTTGAATGCTTTCAGTATTTACCTTTCAAATGAGAACACTTGTTTCAACAGGTTTTTAGTGACTGTTTTCCCCTACCATGCCCACGAAGGGATTAACAGGGTTTGTTGTAACTTCGCTTGGCTTAACAGCTGCCATTTTGTAAAATGGAACATCTTTTGTGAATCTTGCCCGGAGTGGTCTACTCCCTAATTTCAGAGGATTAACTAATTAGATACAGATATCAGGTTACACCGTACAGGATAGAACAGAGTGCGGTCGTTTACCTCTAAGTCTAAAAGGCGACAACTTTTCAAACTGCAGCATGCATTCAGGAAAGATTAGATTGTAAATACTAGAAAAGGAACTGCAACACCAGCTCGCTAATGTGCACTTGACAGACCCAAAGTAATAGAAAGGTTTGTCACGCAAGCCACACAAAAAACGGCCATCCTGATTACTTTTTCCTGCTCAAAGCACATTCAAAGACAGCAAGGTTTCGCAGACAAAATATGTGCCAGACAATGTCCGCTCCAAAATCGATTTGCCACAGACCGGCAAAAAAAAACATAGCAGCAACTCCACCGCAAACCACCCACCTAGCCCCAAAAACACTTTGTGTTCATCCCTAAATTCCCACGCTGCTTCAGACGACAGCACTCCCACACACTTTAATTACTCTGCATTCAGAAGTTATGCCTCGTATTAAAAAGGCTTAGCCTTAGCACATTTATCCAATTTTGTCCCCACTTCTTGTTATTTGAATTCCACGGGACTGCTGGGAGTAAATTGTAATATGTAAGGGTGTCGGCGAAGCCGGCCAGCTCGGCCCCAGTATCTTAGGCGCGGTTCTGCCTCAGTGAACAGGTTTGATTGGGATTCAGGAGCTCTCTCGCTCTGCAGGGCTGAAACACACATTTGGATAAAAACGGAGCTGGACAAAATATTCATGAGTAGAGCAAACACACACACACACACTGTATCTCCCCCTTTCTCTCTGACACTTTCCCTCTGCCTGGGAGCTCAGGTGAAACATCACCACTGCCAGCCTGGAACCTCACGCCGCCACAGCACAGACCACAGGACCACCCCAGGCAACTCGTCGGTGCTTTTCATTCTGTCATTGTCTGTTGGTGTGAGGTGTGTATCACCGCGTGTGTGTGTGTGTCTGTATGGCACAGCCATATTAGTATGCACAGGCACAGTGCAATGTCAAGTGTTGATTCCAAATTTGAACTTGATATTTAGCTTTGCTCTTCTGTTAGAGCAACTTCACCAAAAGCAACATGTGACCCGTAAACCTGACATTGCCCCTATCTTTGACTCCAACCCCTAACCCTGACCCCAACCTCTGACCCCTGACTCCAACCCCTAACCCTGACCACAACCCCAAACCCTAAACCCAACCCCTAACCCTGACCACAACCCCAAACACTAACCCTGACCCCAACCTCTGACCTCTGACCCCTAACCCTGTCCACAACCCCTAACCCTGACACTAACCCTACATCACCCTGCACCCCGCCCCTAACCCTGACCCCTAATTTAAATCCCTAACCCTAACCTTGCCCTTCAAGCCCACATCACAGCTTGGTGTCAGGACTTCCCATTAGCCAACGCGGTTTCCGGCTTCCCATGGTGCCCTGGATCAGCATACACGGCAGCTCCCTCCCTGCTATCATCCATCTCCGCCGGCTCGGCGTGTGGATAATCTGCGGTGTTCGCCCCCCCGACGCTCATGCATTCGTCTCCCGCTCCCTCTGCAAATCTGAATTTTGGAAATTGCAATACAGTAATAAACAAGATGGACGGCAGGACTCTCCTATTGATCCGCGCTACAACGTGCTCCTCTGATTTGTAATATCGCCCCCGTAGACCGACGCCGCTCCGACTGCCGGGGGCTTCGCCGTGGACAGAAGGCAAGGTGAGTTATGACGGGGCGGGAATCCATTTCTCTCAGATTAAGCGTTCTGTTGTTCTGGCGGTTTCAATGACGGAAGGCTTGAGCTCGGAGGAGAGAGAGCGGAGACAGGAGGCCGTGGAAGTGTGTGGGTCCATTAAGCTCTTTGTGATGCTGCGTTGGACGCTCAAGCCGTAGAGATTCAGACAGAACTGCGCTAGACTCTTTTCCTCCCTTTAGTGTGTAAATCAGATGTGTGCACCGACATGAGACCCCGGGTTTGATACACGGGGGCGGTTCGGGTTTATTTTGTGTTCAACAGAGGAGAGGAGTTTTCATTTGTTTTTCAGAGATAACAATGCGAGATTTTGCCGCTTAGCATAATCACTGGCATACAGATGTAGCCAGTCTTCAAGAGAGAGACAGGGAGAGAGAGACAGGGAGAGAGAGACAGGGAGAGAGAGACAGGGAGAGAGAGACAGGGAGAGAGAGACAGGGAGAGAGAGACAGGGAGAGAGAGACAGGGAGAGACACAGAGAGATGGAGACAGGGAGAGAGAGAGAGTGAGACGGGGAGACAGGGAGAGATGAGACAGGATGTGACAGAGATAGGACAGGGAGAGAGCGGGAGACAGGGAGAGAGAGACAGGGAGAGAGAGACTGGGAGAGACACAGAGAGATGGAGACAGAGAGAGAGAGGGAAAGAGAGGGAGACAGAGAGTGAGAGAGAAAGAGAGGGAGAGACAGGGACAAATGAGACAGAGAGAGAGAGACAGGGAGAGATTAGACAGGATGTGACAGAGATAGGACAGGGAGACAGGGAGACAGGGAGAGAGAGAGAGAGAGAGAGAGAGTGAGTGAGACGGGGAGAGAGAGAGAGAGTGAGACGGGGAGACAGGGAGAGATGAGACAGGAAGTGACAGAGATAGGACAGGGAGAGAGAGTGAGACGGGGAGACAGGGAGAGATGAGACAGGAAGTGACAGAGATAGGACAGGGAGAGAGAGTGAGACGGGGAGACAGGGAGAGATGAGACAGGAAGTGACAGAGATAGGACAGGGAGAGAGAGTGAGACGGGGAGACAGGGAGAGATGAGACAGGAAGTGACAGAGATAGGACAGGAAGAGAGCGGGAGACAGGGAGACAGGGAGAGAGCGGGATAATGAGGGGAAGCTGGAGCCAACACTCTTTGTAGAAGACTCAGATGATTCTTTTGCTGTTATCATGTTTACAACTTGTTGGATTTTACCCCCCTTTTGTTGGTCAGGAAACAATGTTGGCAGCTTTGCTGAGAAGAGGTCAGCAGTTTGAAAGGACGTCGCTGAGAGTAGCAGTATAAGAGGATTAGCCATGCAAGAGTGGAGGACAGCACCTTAACTGTTTCTAAAGAAAGAACAAAGAGCAAATTATCAATTAATCCAAGCCTGGTTTGTGTAAGCAGGATGTGTGTGTGTGTGTGTGGAACAGAGGGGAGGAATAAATTGTGTCAAAGTTAATCTCACATTCCTTGTAAAGAAGCAGACAGTAGCTAGCTTTCAATCCAGTTTGCGATATAATTAATGTGAGTTTTCAAGTTTTCAACTCTAGCCTTGCATGCACGCTCTAGACAATCTACAGCTTGAAGAGGCAGCGTTTAAAGGTAGTCTACACGAAGAGATTGTTATTGATAAGAAAAGCGCCTGGTGAATGGGGAATATTCATGGGAGCAATGCCAAACTGCGTTTCTCCCAAACACCTGTGTGTCTTTCATTCAGCGTTTTGTATTTGTCTTCAAGGTTGCATGTGGCTTATCTGTTAAAACATGGATCTCATGCCTCACTGTGCGGAGGCCAGGTGTCTCACCACACGTATGACGGCCAAACCACTTGGTTGATGGACATCACATTGGATTGGCCGTCTCTAGATAACCATGGATGGCTTTGAGTTTGAGGTTCTAGACACATTTCCATAATGGCCAGTGATTATAGACTGTTGTGCACAGCGCCTCAAAATGTCGGAGTTGAAGCTCTGTTAAATGTTCTCCAGCTGGTTAGTTGTTGGCATGAGCTAATGTCAGTGACAGCATTTAGCCGGGTAACGTTTAGTTAAATCTAGTAGCTAGGACAACAACAACTTAGTGCGTGCACTGTCTGTTGTGTGAAGTCAAGAGAGTTGGCAACATGATGAATAGTATGGCCCTTCCACCAGGAGTCCAAATACCTTTTCTTATTGCTTGCCTCACACACGCATACACAGATAGTAGCCTTCCACACAACATGTATGGTTCACTATTTGGCATCCCAGTGAAAACCCACACACCACCACTGCAAAGATTGGACCATTGTGTCACCAGAATACAGCATATTTATTGAAAAGAAGTGTAAAGGTCATTAATGTTCATTTTCCCCAGCATTTTATCATTGCTTAGATGTTCTGAATCTGCAGTTAATCGGCATGCTTTCGTAAGGAGAGAACTACATCAGATATTGTTGAGTGACTTCTTTCTGTATTAACATTTGCATGATAAGATGTTTCATTACACAGAAACAATCATATCGCCTTACTTACAACATATTTTGTTTAGTGAACATTTGTAATGTTTGGAAAGTCAAATGTTCTATTTCCATCTTGTGGAAACAAGATAAATTCATAACAGCCTCTGTGACTTGTAATAAATCATAAAGGATCACTAACTGCCAAAGCAGATATGTACTTTTATTATCTAGAAATCCAAGATTTTAGTGTTCATGTTGGACGGTTTCCCACTTTCCTATCGTTTGGGTATGCCGACATTTTAAAAAGATATCCGGCTGTAAGATTTGCAACATGCCTTCTGCTGATCTAGTCAAAAAACAGTCCAGCAATAGTGGAACCGAAAGTGAATCGGGCTGAATCTGGCTGACTGAATCTGATCAAATCTGCCTGGATCTGACTGACTGAATGTAACCGAATCTGTCTGACTAAATCTAACCAAAACTGGCTGAATCTGACTGATTCTGGATGATTCTTAATAAGTCTAGCAAAATCTGAATAAACCTGGACATAGCGCAGAGAATAAGAAATTCCATCTTTGTGTTTGTGTGTGTAACTTGCGGGTGCAATATATGTTTGTGCATGTGTGTGTGTTTGACTTCACAGGAAAAAAGACTTGCCTATAAACTGGGACTTTGGGAAGGAGCAATGAGAGATGTGCTCTGTCAAGTAAATAAATGTGAATAAGAATGTTATTTCCTGTATGCGGAAACATCGTAAACACTAAGTTAAAGGTATCGTTTGATCAATGCGGTTTGGCTTTTCCATCTGTCTCTTTAAGAGCAAAAATGAAGATCTTGCCATGCCAGTTTCAAAGCCTGAACTGGAGCCCATCGGGCCCAAAACATTTTTAAATGAATTGCAGAGCGAGCAGATGCATCTCTTTAAAACACCAACGTTTTAAAGTCCCCCCCTCCCGAGAAACATACAATCCCCAAGACACCCAGAAGCCATTGGCCTCTGATCCCATCTGAAAAGTAAATCTCCATCCCAAACAGAATCACGGAAAGAGCCATGCAGGGAACAGTTAGAGAACATAGGTCTTTTGAAGTGAAAAGGACACTGAGGTCAGGGGTCAACTTTGGGGTGAAAAGATGATGTGGTGGGCAGGTCTGGTTGGTGACCTTATGATGTGGCTCCTTGAATCTTCTGCACAAATTGACAGAAGGTCTGGTGGAACACTGTCTACCTTGGCCTTCATTATGCAATAAGATGGGTTTACGGTTAATTGGTGTAATCAATATAGTCTACTACCCAATATAAACTGTGCTTCCAGTCCTGAATTCAGATTGGCTGATAGGCATGGCGTATGTAGACAATAAGGCATGAGGATGTCTGATACATCGGCCAAAAACACAATGTTGTAGTCGTTCGTTTGCCAATGTCAAAAGATGACAGACACTTTAATTTCCAGTAAGGTCACTCACATTGAATGATATTGTCCCTATGTCAACGACTGTGAATGGTGATCGGCTGGTCTGGCATTTATGCACCGTTCTTCTGAAGACTGACACAGGTCTCTGGAACCCATTCACACAGTGGTAGTGGGATAGCGCCCGTACAGAGGGTTTGCTGCAGAAAAAAGCGGGCATCTAATATGAAACCACGTCGGACTCAAGTTCTCAACGATGAGCTCCGGCCATATTTCCGTAGAAATCCGTGAATTCCGTGAAGTGTTGGGGCTTCAAAGTAAGTGAAGCAACTCAAAAAGAAAGAAGCAAGAAAGTGCGAGTATTACTTTTATTGTGTCATCCATAAATAACCCCGGCCTCTCTCCCCTCAGCGTGAGGGCGCCATTTCTCATTGGGTCATTACAGCCCTGTGGGTTGTCTCTTTGCTTTTCAGTATTGGATTTTCTGAGGCCGCTCCTGGTCATCATTACGATCACTAACTCTGACACCCCATCCAGCTCACTGCTACCTGTGGACAAGCGTGAAAATCGCCACAAACGCTAGTCTAAATGTAAATGGGCCCCGATAATTGTTATCTTTTTTTGTGTGGTATTTTGAGTTCTTCATTCGTGCTAATTTGTTTCCTAAATAGCCTGGATGCAGGCTGAACCAAGATGATGGGTGGAAAACCCTTTTAGGGGCGATCCCGTGGTCTGCTTAGCTACTTCAGCAACAAATAAACGATGCCGGTGTGTTTTATGTCAAAGTGCTACGTAGTTACGACTCTGTTACCTCCAAGTCGGCACATATTTTACACAACATTTTGTAGGACACGCGATTAAAGCAACCTGTTTCCAGGCTTTCTCATGGATATTTTGTTTCTTTGGCAATACCTGTTTTTGCATGTCTGCTTTCAATAAAGAGAACCTTGGCTTCATAGTTAGAACAGTTTTACACCACACCACCAAAAACCCTTTTGCATCTGTTGTGTTTTATGCTATGCAACCTGTAATACTAACTGAACTGTGGTAAGGGTCCTTTTAAATAGCGAAAGTAATTAATAGGAACAATAAGGAACCTTTTAACGTAACACATGGACTGCGCCCTTCTCTAGCGGAGGAGAGAAGCAACAAGCCATTCCCCTGTTTAATATGAAAATTGGAGAAATCGTAGAATTCTTGTCACTGACACGGACACCGATGAATGCAGTCATGGATTTTGTAGTTACATTGCCAGGAGTTTGGCTACTCCTCTCTCCTTCTCTCTCTCTCTCTTACACACAAACGCACACACAATCTCAAATCCATGTTCCGTAGGTATGTTACTGAGCTGCCTTTCCCCCAACGACATGCTTTACGCACTGGTGGGCAAAGCTGATAAGACCCCCCAAACATCATTTAAGGTCCCCAAAGCAGAACTGTCCAAGGAGGGCTATCTCCCTGCTCCGTGCCAGCCCCAACGCTGTCTCATTGATCGGCCTCCTCGTCACAGCCCAGCTCCAGCCTTCTCAGTCGGCTATGCCCCGGTGAGCCCACTTTTGAAAACATTGCACTTCAGAGTGAGACGATTTTGAACTCTGTCTCCAGCGAGGGGGAAGCATGTTTACTCCCTCTCACCAGCGCTCCCTCTCTCTCTCTCTCCCTCTCTCTCTCTCTCTCTCTCTCTGTGTGTGTGACTCTCCAAGAAAAACAGCGTTTCCCCGCAGTTAGCCGTTGGCTACACGTCCTCGTTGTGAAAAGCCGAAAAGGTGGAAACTGTTTCTCTGCTAAAGGTGGGATGACTCAGAGGGTCTGACACAGAAGGACGCCTTAGTTGAGGGCATTTGGTTCCAGCGTGTCGATGTAGGATGTGTGTAGGCTATATTTATTTGTGTGTGTGTTTTTAGGCTGGTTGTTTGCAGGCAACCAATATGTGCGTGTTTTTCAACCTCACGACTAGCACTCGTTACACACACACACAGCTACCTTCAAGCCCGATCGCTGTAGCTGTAGTGTGAAGAATCCAGAGTTCACGCCACCCCCTCTGGCAGTTACGAGTCCCTTTCTCCTCGCAGTTCACCACGGCAACATCATTACCATTGACAAACACCCTCCCCCCTCCTAACTCCCCGTACCACTCCCTCCCGGTCGCTCCCACAACATCCCCACTCTCTGGGAACCTCAGAGGGAAGGAGCACACTAGACGCCACCACGTAGGTCTTTGCAGAAAGATACAAGCCTTTATTCCCAGTGTCCCGTGTTGTCATGTCTTGGGTGTAGCCCGTTTTGTTTTGTATGAGAGCGTTGGGACCAGCTTGTGGATCACAGATCAGTTGACAGTGATGGAAACCGGATGGTACGGGTGTGAGTCACGTTGTGTGTGTTTGTACGTGTGTCCCCCTCTGTCACTATGCGTGCTTTGGGAATATACCCCGTGGCGCCAAAGATCTAGGTGGACCAGGAACATAGTCAGCTCACAGATGCATCCACTCACAGATGCATAAACATGCTGGAGCCCACACAGTTCTAGGACTGGTGAACTGTTGAATATTTCTTTTAAAGCTTAAAGCACCGCAGAGCATTTAGAAAGGTATTCACCAGGCCGATTCAAGGTAAAAGACATCATCCAATGGTTCCCTTGACAAGAGGAATGTATAATATTCGAAGTCAGACACCATTTGCTGTCTTCTTGAGAGACACCATGAGCATCCTAGACAAGGGCCTGGCAACCCAAGCTGTCCCTGGGATGCGGAGATCCTATATCTCTCATTAGTTTTCCGAGTAGACCCAGTAGACAGCACTCGTGGGTTAGCTACTTCAAATTCTGTAATCTGTGTACAAGTGAGCTTACCTGGCATTCAGCCAAAGTCTGAAAGATCTTAAATTGTTTTGTCTTTTTAAAGCAGGCCTGGTACACAGAACGACACGGGGACAGACAGCCATTCCCGGCCAAGGACACTGTGGCCTTGATTTGATTACATCTGATCCAGGGCATATCAGGCGACTTCTAAAGCCCCTGGCGTCAAACGTATCTCTTCCATCAAATGACTCCAAAGTGGCCTGCTTTGATAGTCTTTGTATGAGAGACCTGAAGACTAACAAGCTGCCAATCACTTTGCATAATCAGTTCATGTAAATAAAATTAAACAGATTACAGTGACAATATTTATATTGTACAGGTTGAGTTGGTGCTTGTACACACACATGCAAACGCACACGCGCACACACACACACACACACCAAATGATCAAGGCAGCGGAAATCCGTCCATGCTTACTGATAAGGTCCGATAAGTGTGTCATTGATAGTGGCAACTGTTCTGTTTGACCGAGGCGCGTTTGAGCCTCGGCCATTGGATAGTGGGACTTGAGAATTCCTCAACTGATAATGCAATTGACCAATGTTTTGACAGGTTTCCCTGGGTCCCTCCATAGATGAACAGTCCAAGTCTACTGTCATTGAGGTTAACAATTTGAGTCCAGACAGTAATTAAACATTTATACGGGAAACCAAATAAGTTTTATAAAATGGCTGCTAGACTCATCTTACCCCTCTTCCCAAATTCTGCAGCCCTCTTCAAGCTCCTATCCCCAGACCATCATGGCACACATGAGACCAGTGATTCCTACACAGTGATTCCATCGCCTCCCCTCCTGTTTGCGGTACGCGTTTTTGACCCCTGTCATGTGACGGGGCTTCCCTTCAGGCGTGGGATATTTGCCTGTGAAAACTCCGAAAATCTCCGGTTTTGCAGGAAGCTGTGTCAGCCATATTGCCCAGATTGACACAAATCAATCTCAGCCGACAGAATCTGTGAATCTGAAACCTACTTAATTGCAAGGAGAAGACACGTTTTGAACTGCTTCTGCTTCCCCCGCCACGAAAACCCCACTTTGCCAATCACCAAGCGTTTTTCTCTTCAGGCGCCTTATTTATATGATTTATAGTGAGACGATATCGGGCCTAAACCAGATCTGGACTGGTGTTATCTCCCTCACACACTCCATGAATTGGAAGGAAAAGTGATAACATAGATTGAATAAATAAATCACTATAGCATAGGCTTCGTCAGTTTGTATAACATCCGTGCTTCTTAACATACTTTAATATTCTCTATACGTTTTCAACACATTCTCTACACGTTTCCTCTATATGTAGCTATCAGCCCCCGATAGACAAGGAAGGCTTGTTGTATTGAGTGTTTATGGTTGCCAGTGGTTGAATGGGGGCTTGAAGATTGTTTAACACAGCACGTAGGACTCAACCCATTTCAGACACGTTAAAACAATTTGTCTCATGTGTCCAGGGACCAGGTTGCTGTATAATCTCAACCGGGACGCTACGGAAATCAATACGCGGCGTGAAGAACTACCTTGTCAACCTCCAAGGCCCGGTCATCTAAAGAGCCAGTCCTCTGGTGGTGTCGAAAGAGACTGAAGCTGTAATGGGACTTAGCGCTGGAGGCTTCCAATCTGGTTTGGTCCCAATCCACGAAGAGCAAAATGCCCACTCTAATAACTCTCTCTGATCTCTCGTCCAGTCACACATCCCCGAAATGTGCACCGAGGCTCAAACAGGAAGAGCAGAGACAAGACAGAAGAGAAAAAAAACTTTCACTCTGGAGTTAAAATGTTTGGCAGACAAAGACAGGGAATGTCTTACTTACTTGTTGACCCGCCCCCCATTTCTCTGTTTCTTTTTTCGGACAGGGGTATAGGAGGGTAAATGAGGGTATAGGAGGGTAAAGGTGGGCATAGGAGGGGTTAGGTTACTCTTGTCGGGAGATTGCACAGACTGACGCGTCTGTGAAAAGCCAAGCTTGCCGGGTCGGCATTGGTGAATGTAACCTTGTAACCCGACATCCCAACTGGCACCCTATTCCCTATATAGTGCACGACTCTTTGCCTGACTCTAGGGTAG
>JACXGK010000615.1:37895-72770 GCA_016801125.1 Novumbra hubbsi
CCCCCCCCCCCCCCCCCCCCGTGGAACCTTCGGTCGCCATGGAGCCTCAGCTTGTGTTACCTGGGCTCAGTCATCCGCACACGTGGGGCTCACGGCAACACACCGTGGGGTTCAATCAATTTTTATCGTAATCAGTCCGGTTCAGCATTTATTGCGGTCACGTTCCCCCACGGCCAATCGACTCCTTGTTCTGGCCAAATGGGCAAACCCACCCAAACAGACTTACCGCAGTTAACCCCTTCTGACCCCCCCCACACCACAAAGCTGATCAGAAAGGCCAATGTTCTGAGAGCACAGGGCTAAGCCTCAACTTGCTGCATCCAAGTGAGACGCTCGTGTAAACAAGTCTTTGTGTTTTTGTCCTCAGCAAACAGCGCTATAATTAAGAAGCCGGCAGTTGGAGAGAAAACGCTTAGTGCGAACGTTTGCAGTAAAACCGATTGTTTACTACATTCCGAGTCAATGGTTCGAGCAGGAGCTTATGCGGTGTTCTGAATAATCACGCGTCTTTCTGTGTTCAGCAGTCTTTCGATCATGAAGATGGGGGCATTTATTTTAAATCCCTTTTCACCTTCTCCTAACTGATTGTGGTACGTTCTAGGGTTAACGTAAGCTCTCCTCAGCACAAGCCTCTGGAAACCTCTGTGTGTCTGGGCACCATGATCAACGGTAAATCAATACAACTGACGACGCTGCCATAGAAGGACATTGTCCTTCACGCGTATCACTCGCATGCCCGTGTGTGCCGGTAACTCCGCCCACTTTTTATGTCCCAGCACATGCCTCTCATCAGGTAAGTGCATGTTACTTACCTTATAGACTGATTATGTACCATGGCTCACAATGACAACGTACCGCGCCTCACAATGACAACGTACCATGCCTCACAATGACAGCGTACCACGCCTCAAATGACAATGTACCATGCCTCACAATGACAACGTACCGCGCCTCACAATGACAACGTACCGCGCCTTACAATGACAACGTACCGCGCGTCACAATGACAACGTACCATGCCTCACAATGACAACGTACCATGCCTCACAATGACAATGTACCATGCCTCACAATGGCAACGTAACACGCCTCACAATGACAACGTACCACGCCTCACAATGACAACGTACCATGCATCACAATGAAAACGTACCACGCCTCACGTGCATTCCCAACTCCTTTTTGGAAATGCACTTGAAAATGTAAGTAGTAAAATAAATGCTTGTGTCCACAGCTCTGTCTATGCGTTCCAGAGTCCACATTTCTGAACGTTCACTCAACAGAGAGACACAGAGAGCCCTTTCAACATCCCTCCCCCCTCATTGGTCCCCACAAGGCCTTTTAAAACCTCTTAACGGGTTTATGGCAAGCAGATTCATTTAACATGTCTTCCCCCTGCAGAAGCCCCGGACAGCGGCCTCCCACACCGGGGGGGGAAGGAGAAAAACAAAAAAGGCCGAAGCCTTTTCACACTTGGGTAAAATCAACCTTCTTCCCTCCATGAACCAGAATCCAGGACGTGGTCAAATGGGCCGGGCGGTGAAGCAGGAATATGGAGGTGACCCACCCCCCCCCCACAACACAAGTCACCTTTAATGGAGAGTTCTCAAGTTTACTCAGGTTAATCCTACGACGGAATTGCTTTTAAATCTCCCAGACCACCTTCAAACATCATTTGTTTTGGCCGAGGAGAAAAACACGCACACGTACAAAACAAACACTCCTGAGTGTGTTATTATTTAAGTTACACATTGATTTTAGACCCATTAACTGTGGATGCATATGATGATCAAACACTCCTCAGGACATGCTGACCCTGAGCTACGGTGTTAAGAAGTTGTGTACAGAAATATCGTCCCGTCTTTCTGGAGTGGCCTCTACTCAGGATGTCGACGGTACGCATGATGTCATGGATTGTGATCGATGCCGGTAATTACACAGTGACAGTTTTAACTCTGTTGAATATAAAAACTTTGACAAAAGAAAAAAAATGATTGACTGCCTGGGACTTTGTCCGAGCGGATGGCCCGAAGCCAAGCTGACTCATCCAAATGCCCATGTCTCCAAAGTCTTCATACGGGAACTGACCGAGAGATGTATTCAGGTCATTAAACAAAGCCGCCTCTCACACATTGGGCCTGCGCACACTCTGATCAAAAGGCGGCCCTCTGGAGAGCTGTCGCCATGGCAACTAGAACAACAACAACAACTTTGACACACTTGCTAAATTCGCATCCAAAGGCGTCGCGCGGCCCAACGAAAGACGGTTCTGAGAGGAATTCCAGTCGAAGATTAAGAAAGGGGAAAAAATAAAACGTATTCAATGTTATCTTTTAATGATATTATGTACCGCAGAGGATGAGATCCCCAAACTGCAATTTTGCTTTGAGAAACATATTATTTTTAAATTGTTGCCGGGCTTGAACTCGGCGAAAGGGAAACAACTTGAGATGGTTCTCGTTCCCCATAGTCGGCTCCGACTGTCTGAGCTTAAGTCTGACTAGACCCTTGATCAAGCACATCCCCCGCGGTTCCCCCGAGCTCCGAAAATGATTTTGCAGATGAAACTTTCCCACTTGTTTCTTCTTCACACTTAGGCTATAGTGCTCTGGCGCCGGGTCGCTGTGCACAGTGGCTTCCTCAGATCGGCACCGGAGACCTGAGGGAGAGCAAGACACACAACTCCATGACATCTACCCGGAGGGAAAAAGTTGCGGGGCAGCCCAGAGTCGCGTGTCTTGCTTAAACCACCATTTCTGTTTGCATTTACTACTGGTCTCTGTCGAAGACGTACAGGCAGGTATGATCTCTCTGTCTCTGCGAGGCTGTAGTCACCTCTAGTTCACCCAGTTTGTCGTGTGCAAAAAAAAAAGAAACATAA
Source organism: Novumbra hubbsi (assembly GCA_016801125.1). Classification (NCBI taxonomy): domain Eukaryota; kingdom Metazoa; phylum Chordata; class Actinopteri; order Esociformes; family Umbridae; genus Novumbra; species Novumbra hubbsi. The sequence goes on from JACXGK010000615.1 coordinate 40,777, forward strand.
TAATTCAGCCCTCCTAAAATCTGATAGCTGACAGCCAGGAGCTTTGTGGTGATTGGTCGGAGCTTGGTTTAACAGCCGATCAGCATGCTCAATGATGGGTGAGGATTCCATTACAGCAAAATTAGGAAACCGGAGAACGGTAGTTCTCATAATGGCTGATATTACGGCATTAAATCATAGGCCCCTTAAACCCCACTGCATCCCTGTCCACCACCCTCTCTCTCCCACTCTCTCCCTCTCTCTATCTCTCTCTCTCTCTCTCTCTGAGTGCTTGTGTTCTAAGTAGACTTTGAGCCCTTGTTGGACTGAGAGAGCTCAATCAGTCAGTTGTGCTCACGGTAGAGTTGAGGCAGAGCGGTTGATAAATCAAGCTCTTTCACTTAAAGCATCAGAACACACAGAGGCAAGACACACAATCCACGCCGGAGGCCCAGGCTATTCGTTTGGCAGAGCCGCTCCGTCGGGAGCGTGGTTGTGTTTGAGAAAGAGCCACACTTGGCCAGGTTAGCGGAACAGAGGACCGAAGCATTGTTGCGCTTGTTAGCCAGCTATCACTTTCTTGGCTTATCATCACAGATGCGGGTAAAATCTAAAACACCTCAAAATAAGATATGATTCATCAAGTCACCCAAATGGCAGCTTCTTGTCGCAAGAAATCGAAACATTTATTGTCATTGTTTTCAGGCCACCTTGCCCTCAGTTGATTTAGTTGAGTTTTCCCTTATACGGATGTGGGAAGTGTGTTGTGTGTTGAGTGTTCAGGGATGGTTGTGTTTTCTGCTGTGCTGTGTCACTGGCAGACAAAGGCACATCGACAGTCCCTCTTCTAGCAGACTGATGTACATAGCAGGTACATTCAAGTTGCTACAAACTTAAACACTTATTTCAAACACACAAGACATTTTTTTTTAAGATCTCTCACTCAATTTCAAGTTTTCAGTTGTTTTGCATGGGAAACGTTTGTTTACATAACCCAGCCGGATAAAAAAAAGAAAACATACAATAAATTCAATGGTACAAACAAAACCTCAAATGAAACAAATGAAAACTGAAAATGACAAAGCAAAACATTAAACAGACAAAATTTCTAGTTTTATATTATAAGCTATGTAACATGTTGTAAAAATGCCCCTCTCTCTCTCTCCCTGTGCCATTAATCACAGCCTAGTTGAGTGTGTCATGTCTGGTTACAAGCCAGGCCCACAACTCATGACCTCTGACTCTCCGGGGTATATTTAGAAGACTCTAAACAGATTTCATATCGAATTTATCCACCCTTCATGTTTATCATTCAGATGGCATACATGTGGTGATATTCCCCTTTTTGAAGTTTTATTTTGATTTTTTATGAGAGCCAATATCTCATGAAAGTGGACGGAGTAATGGGGGCCACGTGAATGTTCTTTTTCATGTGCTGGTTTTATTGGCTTCCAGCCTCCGGCGTTCGGCAGGGCTGGACCCTGGCTCTAAGTCTCCTCTAGCTTCAATCCATCACCCCTCCAATCCAGGTCACTGAGCTCACAACCCTGAGAGTGTGTGGAGTAACACACACCGTGAGCTTCGCTGCACCAAGTCCCGTTTGTGACGTCACACACATGAAACGGCAGAAGTCATATGTTGTTCTACCTGACCAAGTCCCAGTGGGTGAAGACCGGCTCCATGCGAACAACAGCGAGCGATTGACACAGAATGGCTATGCATCGACTTGTGTTGTGTAACACACAAGAATGCATATTGGTGATTGATTAATAGATTGTTCCGGAAACATTCCTAAAAAAGATTTTTTGGGGGAAACTCATCTGTGTGGAAGCCAATTTTGTTTTCTTTTACAGGATCAGACTTAAAACTTGGAGTCTGGCTCTGAGAAATACACTGAACAACTATAACAAGACCAAAACGAACACCCATTGCATCACTGACAGCATTTGCTAATCCAGAGATGTAATTTAGTTCTTCTCCTCCCATCGTTCTATTATCATTACCGTACAACGAAGTGGGGCCTGAGAGGTTCTAAATGTGCCGCAGAGTTTCATCCAATTACCCGCTCCAAAGCTTTATATTTTCATCTCTATTAAAGAGAGTTTGCAGAAGTGCCTACGACGCAATTTGAAACCTCTTCGCTTAAGACACCGCGAATGGATAATTCCAAAGTCTGTGAAATATTGGGTGTCGACGCATCGTGGCCTCAAAGAGATTGTGAGTATAGCGCCGCTGGGCCTGAAACAAACGTCTTTGTGTGTATTGTTTCCACTGACTTGTTTGCCAATACACACAGAACTTAGTAATACACCCATGTGCTTCACGACACACAAAGACATATTACTTCTAAAATATTGAACCAACTCCAACGTCCAACTCCACTGTCTCTTACCTGTAAAAATAAAGAAATGCATGTTTACTTGTTTGTGGTTAGTAAAACTTACAGAAAGGTGGTGGACACGGTGAGACAGGTGCATAGATCTGGATGCAGTGTGTGTGCCATATGCAAACAAACTTTCTTAATTCACATCTCTTAGGCCAGATTGATTAGAACCACACTTTAGTCAATTGTCCATGTCTTCATAATCAGCTATGCACCTCTCTCACTCAATCGACTCTATTATAGACCAACTGTATTATACAGCTTTGTTACAAACCAACAATACAAAGAAACTTGAAAGGCTCTTAAAAATATAGCAGATGGATTCTGTTCGATGACACAAAATAGTCTCGAGACCCACAATGGTTGGATCCAAATTAAACCTCCTTTATTGACAGATGTTCAGAATTAAAGGACAATTTGAAAGATCTCAGAATCGATATGTCTCAGTCTTTTTCTCATACACACACACACACACACACACACACACAAACACACGCACACACATTTTCCCTGAATAAAACAACTCTGTAGGGACATTGTAGCTGTACACCCGCAATACATTTCTGGTCAGGCCTTGAAGAAATAGCACTGAGGTCACAGGGTAACAGCAACGTGCCAATTCGCCTTCGTGGGTGAGAGCTACACATGAACAATTACGGCTACCTTGGCGCCAAAATTATCCCTCTGTAACAGCTAACAATTTCACTTTCAGGTTTGCTGGGCTGAGCGCTAACGAGATGAAATCAATTCTGCAGGGAGATGAAGAAGTCCAAATTGCTCTTTTTAATTCATCAAGACGCACACGTAGACCATCCCTCTCTTCCCTGCATTACGTTGCCCTGGCGACGAAGCTGCCAGAGTGGAAAGTTAAAGGGCATTATTCGGTTGTTATATAAGCCAGCCGACTGACCCGCAATCCTCTCAGTGAGGGATCTATCACATGACTTCAGGAGCCATAGAATAGTCTTTTTAATTGGGGCTGGGCTCCTCATCAAAAATGGATAGGAAAGTAATGTCTTAATTACGTCAGTATGAAACAGCTCCCTTTGGCGTTCGCAGGCCTGGGTCACGCGGTTCTTTCGGCAAGTAAAGAAAGCTTCACTGGAGAGGAAGGCTCCACTTCTTTTCTTCTACCTCTGCCACTACCCCATCCACAACACCTCCTCCCCATCCCTCCCCCATCCTTCCCCCATCGATCTCATTTGTGTGGACACTAACAGGAAATCAATGGGAACATTGTCTTAATAAAGCTGTGAATCTCTTTGGCCGAGTTCAAACAAGCAGACCGTTTCTGATCCTCTTACAATTGCCTAAAGAGCAGATGTTGTTGGTTCAAAAAGACCAATTAGTCAAACGGGAGACCAGAACAAGCTTAGTATATACATGGGGACTTCGCGCCAGTTATTCTGACTCATGGTTTAGACTCAGGAAATCTCACTCACTTTGTCGTCTAGGGGTCTACTTGTAACCTGGGTGAATATGGAAGAGCGTTCATGTCCTCAAGCGTCAACCAATGCTTTTGTTCCTTTCTCGGATTCAGCCAGCTAAATACTAAACTCACTCTAAATCCAAGATTTTAATTTGGGATTATAAAACCTTGTGGCAGGATAGGTCCCCAGACTAGATGGGTTGGGTATCTATTTGTAGAACGAATCTGCAATGCTTTGTAATTTACCTAAAGCACAATACCTATGAGCTGCTGCTTATAACTCTCAAGAACCACCTTTCTCGCTGTTGCTGTCTGCTGTGATGTTTCTGGAACACTGTCAAATGTGCCTAAATTAATAATAACCCAGCAGCCTCTCAGCTGCCTGCTGTCTACAGCAGTCTCTCGATCTGTGAGGGTGGACAACCTGTTTAAATTTGCCTCCACAACTCCTGCTGCCAGACGTTATTTCCCTGTGCCCAGTAGAGTTCTCTCTTGAGGTACATCCCGTTTCACCTTTCAGCCTGTAATGGTGGACGAGTTGCGGACGGAGCAGGAACGTTTGGACAGTTATTTTGTATCTAATTAATTTCATTAAAAAACAACCATCAGTCTCCTCCAGTAGTGTTCTGTGGATTTGAGTTAAGATCATTGATAGAAGATGCAGTTGGTTTGCACACAACATTTCTTTTTACTTAAACTTTTGATACAATGTAAAGGGGATTTTTAAATTATTTTTAACGAGGAGATCCCGCAAACAACATCTTAACTCCACAGAGAGAATCTCTGGACAAATTTGAAACACTCAAAAAACTTCAAAAGAAAAGCTTGGAGCCTCATGTCAGAAAGCTCAGTGAGTATTATAAGAACAGTACAACCCCACAAGACCTAAACAACTATCATTAATGAGAAGAGGATTCTGTAGACAGTAGTGTGAAATATCAAACCAGTAGTGGAAACTAGTCTAAAATATACTGTACTTACTGTACTACTGCACTGTACACTGAATCTGCTTGACAATTAGACCCAGTGTTGAGGTGTACGGTTGTCTGCTTGTATTTTGGCCAGTGTTTGCTTGGCAATGGTGGCCCCACGGTTCATCTTCAGACACTGAGTGGAAGCACTCAGTTTGAGGGGGTTGGTTCTTGTCACGGAGGTTAATTGTTACCATTTCAGTTGTTGGTTAACATACAACTAGATGGACACACCTGGTCTTCATCCATACCCCTGGCAGCACCTGGTCTTCATCCATACCCCTGGCAGCACCTGGTATTCATCCATACCCCTGGCAGCACCTGGTCTTCATCCATACCCCTGGTAGCACCTGGTCTTCATCCATACCCCTGGTAGCTCCTGGTCTTCATTCATGCCCCTGGTAGCACCTGATCTTCATCCATAACATGTGCAGGTGTGGTATATGTATCATGTGTGGATATAAGTATCCTGAAAACATACCACAAACTCAACAGAAACATTAATTACTGTATAACTACTGTACTCAGAGACAGATTAATTTGCCATGCTAACAAGATCTATAATGTTGTGGAATTAGTTGTCATAGCCACAATTAAAACACCGGGCAATACAGCTCATTCGGACCTGTCTGCACATGTTACATATTATACACCAGGATCTGGTTAACACAAAACAGTGCTAATTAAACAAAGAGTATACAGTCATTTTTGTTTCTCCCTGTTTTGCAAATTGAGCTAGGGAGTCTAAGGCTACTAATTGCGAAACATTTAAATTAGAATACAGACAGCGTTTCGTGTCTCATAAGACATCCACTTTGCTTGCCCTTATTTGCTTAGGCTAATAACATTTAATTGATAATGATTTTGGCAAAGGCCCCGTCTGATTTTCTGTAGCATTTTTCAAAGGACGCCAATATTGTTACCCAGTGACCTTCACACAGCCAGTGTAGCACCAAGAAGACAGACGATGTTGGAGCTAGCCTTTGAAGAACAAATTGGATCTGATTCATCAAAGGACGCGTTCTTGTCTTTCATCGCAGCCGTTTTTTTAATGCTGTGAATAAATGCAGTAGATCCTCGTGGCTGGACACAGAAACAACCCTGGGGGCCCTCCTACGTCCCAATGGAATGGGTCATGCGGAAACACGCGGAAGAATAACAAATGGAAGGTGATTCAAATGGAATTGGAATCATGCTTCTAATCACCACCGCTAACCACCGGTGACTCAGTTATTGGTGTAATTAATTTGTAAGAGCGACATGGAAAGGTGCCGTTTTAGAACTGGAACCACAATGAGCCACTCACCTTGTCCGACTGCAGTTGTTGCAAACACAGCAAATAAATCAGAGCACTACACATCGCTGGTCATGGGCACATTCACATGTGTTCCAGGAACAAGCTCACTGTTTAAAGTTGCACGTTCTCTCTCATTATCCTTGTTTCTCATGTGCATACATATACATATATATATATATATATATAAATAAATAAAATAAATACATAGCTACATATATTATTAGTTATGGTCACGTTCAAACTTATTTTCTATAATATAAGTTGATATAATTGTGTGTGAGTGTAAACATTCCCATGCAGAATCCTTGGCCCGAAGCTTCTCCAAAGCACTTGGCAAACAGCCTTGAGTCTGGTTCTCTCATGCAATCCTATCAAAGGTTTTGTCTTAAACAACTATAGGACAGAAAAGATCAAAAGGCCAAACCTCTGTCTGTTCTCTTCAAAATATTTCTGCTCAGTATCAAACAAAGTGACATTTGAAACAGAGCAGATATTGAAAGAACGGAACTGTGGTGAGATCCAACGGGGGAGGCGGGAATGGAGTGAGGGGGAGATAGTTCGGGTGACATCTTGCGTGGGAGAGCAATTCTTACTGATTAAACTAATCGACAAATCAAATACCTTTTTGTGCCGGCCAAGATCATATGCCAAATGTTTACGGCATACCAAAGCCTATTCCATCTGCATTCCAAAAACCTTCAACACATGTCACAAGTTTTGTTTACAACTTGTGGACTCGACTTGTGAAGTCATCTGGGGGTCAGGTTCTTCCTTACCCCTCAAGTTGTGGAGCTGCATCTATCTCACGTTCAAAGTGGTGTGTTGTTGGATCTAGGGTTTACTCCCTCCCGCGATGTAGTGATTAAAAAGAGGGTAAACTATAAATTTCTCTGGATAATTTTGATACGACAAATATTTCATCAGTATATTAGAAAACATATTACATATTTCAAACGGTATCAATTAATTGCATTTGATGCAAGTCTACTAAAAAGAAAGGCCTAGTGTATGTATTTAATCAGGTTATTAATCAAAATCATCAGGACTGAACACAACCATGGTCTGATCCTTCTTGGTCTATCTCACTACTCTATAAAACAAAAGATTTTAAAAAAGGCTATAGGATTTTTTTCTACACTTCCATCAATTTTCCCACTTCAATGGATTAGATAAAAATATATACGCCTTTATTATCAACAGAACATATTAATTAATTTACACTTAAACAATTAACCAATATATTTGTTATGCACCACAGTGCTCTTTCTCCTCCAAGACTGCTTCTTTAATCTCTGTGAGGCATGTTTTTAATTAGAGTTTATTGACAAAATACTTATATGTTCTGAATAAATAGTTAATAAATGAAAAGTATATTTGCTGATATTGGATATGTATGAACTATATTCTTAGTTGTTACAGGAATGTTAGTTACATGTATACAAAAACCTCATGTTTTCAGTCGCTCACAAGCAGCTAGCCAGTTTACTAGCTGGCTAACTGAATAGTACAGTAGCTTCTTAAACAGATACTGGATAGCATCACCTGGAATTGATGGCAAGTGTTTTTGCAACTACGATGCATCAGAAGAATCCTAAACTTACATTAAGTTACATTACAAAACATGAAATTCCTGTTTATTGATCGACTGATGCATCCAACATAGTTCTTGTCTGCATAACAGTGTTTTCTTTTACACACCTATGTTGTGTTTCTCTACTACTATACCCTGACAACAAAATACATTCCAGAACCTTTCATTCACCCTGTCAACTGTTCCCTGTTGTCCCTGAGATCAACTGGTGTTGCTGGGAAACCGTACATAAAGCACACCTTAACACAAGCCTGGAGTAACAAGGTGAGAACGCCCTCCAGGTGAGGGCAACGGTGAAGCCCTCAATGCCCCAACCTGTTCCCTGATTCCGGCAGCACCTCGGGCAATGTTATGGAAGCGTCTATCACGTTGGAAGAGGTGCAGCTGTGTCTACAACCTCCGTGTCACTGTTTTACACCTGCTCTGACATATTGACATATTCCAATAAGCTTTCACTGACAACCTGTTGTGACTGATGCAGAGGCGAGTACAAAGAACACAAAACAGACGTTTTGACAGGGGTTAATTTGATAAATATTTCTCTGCCAAGCTTTGAAATGACTTATTTTTACCCAACAATTCTGAATGAAGGATGCATTTCTTGTTGACACCTAAACCGCAAGGCGAATCCTGAAATCCTGAACTGGTGAAGCGAACACGGCCTGTCTTTCAGCAAATATTTTGGTCACTGACAGAAGTATCCCTCTTTTATCTGTTCCAACTATCATCTGGCGCTTTACTTTTTATTTTATTTAAAAGGCAATGTTCACCGTCCTAATATTTTGTTTTCTAAAACCCATTATCATTTCTTCTGAACCCTGTATTTTTTTATTTGCGCCTACTCAATAAGATGCTTGAGATCCCTGTGCCAATCAACTGTCTTTACTGTTGTCATCTGCATTGGCTTAGCATGCTTGGACCCGTCAGGTTTTAGTGGTGGTATGCGGAGGACACATGAGGCAAACCACAACGGTGTTAGTGTTTACTTTGCCGGTTCCTGCTCAGAAAAATCATTTATAAAAATTGCAAAGTGATAAAACAGCAGGCAATAATATTCATTATGCAAGCAGCATTCAGGAAGTCTGGCCGATGTTACCTCATGCTCCCACAATGAGTATTTAGTGCAATTGCCAGAACAGATATCAGTCCTGATGCCTAAATGAAGAAATACAACCAAAACCTTGACCACAGAATGTCTGTTTGCAGAGGGTGAAGAATGTGTCTGTTTCCTGTGTGGTGATAGAGGAGAGGGAGCGTATGGGTTGGGGAGAAGACAGAATGTGTGTGTGGAAAGAAAAAATAATGCATGTTTGTACGCATGCACTGGCACGGGGAAAGTGTGTAGGGAATAGGGGAGTGTGTATTGAGGAGCAGGGTGTCTGTTAAAAGGATATAGTGAAGTGTGAAGAAAAAAGAGATAATGTTTGTGTGTCTAGGGACATGGTGTACATGATTGCATGATAACAAGTGAATAGTTGATGTGCTTCCTTTGTACTGCAGTAATATAAAATGCACAGAAAAAGTGGTGGTGTGTGTATTGTTGGAGTGGGGGTGCATGTTGTGGCTGTAGCACCTTCTCATTGAGATAACTATGAGATTATTAAAGTGTGTATATGGCGTGGCTGGCTACTCTCTTAGTTTGCCTCCGTGCAAGCCATCTACCACAAAAGATGCCTTAGGAAAGCCCGGAACATCATAAAAGACTACAGCCACCCAGGCTAGGGTCTGTTCACACCGCTGCCGTCTGGTAGATGTTACTGAAGCATCTTCCAGACTCACAAACAGTTTTTCCCCCCAGGCCATAAGATTTCTCAACCGGCAACATTGATCTACGATCATATGAATCACCTCAAACTCTCTGATGAAGTTCTATCTATTCATTAGCATATTTTAATGTACTATTCATAGGCACTATTGCATTTATATTATATCTATAATATTTCATATTTATTTCGTATTGTCATAACAACTTATCTACACTCTTTGGAATTGCTGCGGGTAAACATTGCTACGTGTATATTTTGTTTTCTTTCTTTCTCTTGCTTTTTTTTCTTTTTCTTGCTTTCTATTTTACTTAATGCTACTGTGTGGATGTCTTCCTGAGAATTTGACGGCTCAGGACAACACTGTTAGTTTGGGCATGTGCCCGTCCCCTACTGTCTCCTTCTCCAGGTGCCCGTCCCCTACTGTCTCCTTCTCCAGGTGCCCGTCCCCCTACTGTCTCCTTCTCCAGGTGCCCGTCCCCCTACTGTCTCCTTCTCCAGGTGCCCGTCCCCCTACTGTCTCCTTCTCCAGGTGCCCGTCCCCTACTGTCTCCTTCTCCAGGTGCCCGTCCCCTACTGTCTCCTTCTCCAGGTGCCCGTCCCCCTACTGTCTCCTTCTCCAGGTGCCCGTCCCCCACGGTCTCCTTCTTCAGGTCCAGGGCCCACGGCCAGATGCCCGTCCCCCTACTGTCACTGAGAGGTGATAAACAGTCCCGAGCTGCCGTCACACCCAGCAGGGACACCGTTTGCCTCCGTATTTGGAGAAGACAGGCTCTCTAAAACACTCTGGTGGTACTGATGGTCCACGACATCTCACACAGAGGAACGTCACACCATTGATTCTCTCTGCTTACAGCTCAGTTGGCGTGGATTTCGGGAAGACTACTGACCACATAGATGGGGTCTCTTTAATGCCTTGACATGAGGGCATGGAGACTCGCAGAACCGACTCATTGTGTGAGGATCTTTTTTTTTAAACTGTCGATGAGACAACGAATGGAATTCATGTGGACTGTGTCGGTCCACAAAAAGAGGCTGATGTTTTACTAACGTCGACATGTTAACGTCCTGGAGCCGATTCCGTTGCCTCGCTGCACCGTTTCGGGATGCAAGTCTCCTTTTCTACAATCACTCTTGCGTGGTTGGGAACGTGTGTGAACACGAACATCAGTAAGCTCTTGGATTTCTGCCTTTCCTCTCAGTCTCTCCCTTTCTCTCTCTCTCTCCCTTTCTCTCTATCTCTCCCTTTCTTTCTCTGTATCTCAGGACGAGGAGTGATAACCAGCTGCTGGCTGTCCTTTTGTTCCTCCTCAAGGTGGTGTTGAGAGGACTTGCGTGTTCCGTGTAAGGACGGATGGAAACAAACCACCCCCAGATACAGTACTGAATCTCCCCACTGTCTAAGTGGGACCGACTGACAGTTCCTAAGATGCTCTTAACCCATGCAGCTATGCAGGTGTCACACAAACACACCCGGAAAGCCAGCGGTCATAATGTTTACATTCCTTCCTACTCTTCATGTTTGCATGTCTTGTATTGGAAACTGTGTTTTAAGTTGAGAACACTTTGGACCTGCTGTGTATACAATTCCATAATATTATAGATCTTGTTACAGTTGGGCATGCATCAATGCTGACATTTCTGTTATGTATGCCCTTCCCTCTACAAGGAGTGGCAGGTACTGCAAGGAGAATTTGATTGATATGAGAAGAACTTGCCACATCTCCAAATGAGGCCGCTATTTATACACATCTCCCCCCGATGTTCCATCATGTTATCTGTCATGTTATATGGACTCTTAGTTAAGACAAGTTCCAAGCTTTTGATTATGCAGTTCCTATGCAGTTACATGTATTTGGGCGGAAACTAGACACTAATGCTTTTGTGCTGATTTGTTTGGCGGAAAACGGGACAACATTTAAAAGGAAACATTAATATACTTTACTTTTCTGCATGGCTTTTTTCTTTAACCACCTGCCCTGGCCGAATGGGTTATTTTTTGTCCGGTTGGACCACAGAACAGTTTACCATATATACATTCATTTAACCCATTTGTCCCACCAGATAAGCACCTAGACCATAGTAATTGCTACGTCTCGTAGGAGTTGTCATAGCTTCAGTAGTGTTCATGAACAGTGAGAAAGGCACAGCGACGGACAGAGACATACCGACAACAGGTCAGCTCAAACAATGAAATCCCACAAGCCTTTCCAGGCTGGCGTATCTCAGACTCTGTCACGCTTTCATCCACACAAAATGACTATCGTTTCCCAAGCCAGAGACACCCTAAGTCTGCATGACTCTCACCGCTGTAGAGCTCAGCAGGGGACTGCCCAGAACCCCGTAGCCCAGACGGCTTGAGAAAGTTTGTATTAAAGCTGTCACTGTTGTATAACACACAGATGATATATTGTGTCTGGGCGATGCCGATTGTGAACCATCAAGTGAAGCCGGGCCAGAAATGCAACTGCGTAATATCTGCTTTTGCTCGGATGCAGGAAATGTACCGTAAGACGCCAGGGAAGATATGGTGAGACACATGCGGTCGAGGAGGGAGGTAGAGGGAGGTGGAGAGGGAGCGGGGAGTGAGAAAGGCCTCATGTGCCTGTGGAGCATCTTGGGGAGTGTGTGAAAGGAAGGACCGCATGGAGGGTGCGATTTCCCATCATCCCTCAGGGCACACGAGGGTCTCTCTCTTGCTCCTTCCACTCCTCCACTTCGTTACGGACGTCTCCGGAATGGACGGTGCACATGGCCGGATCTGATTGATGGGGGTGTTGATGGAGGGAGAGAGAAAGATAGCAAGGCCGGAGTGAAAGAATGAAACGCTTGGCCAATCATGTGTTCCTTATTCATCACCAAAACCAATGAAAAGTGAGCTAATCCACCAATTCTCCACATTACTTTTGCTTTCTCTTCTTTGCCTCACAAACATCATTTTTTTCTTCCCAGGGTGCATCTGGGATTACTTTCATTTGCTCTCTCCACCACAGGAAAGGCAAGTGGTGGGCAGATTTGGACTGGTGACACTGGCTGGTGTATCCGTGAAAGGACCACACTGGGTTATCTGTTGAGGTAGACCGCTTGGCACCGCGAGAGCAAAGTCAACAGAACCACACCTGAAATCGACAGTGTTACCAGTTGGCACTCAGACCTAATCTGAACAACTGACGTTCCATCTATTTACACCCAGATTGAGGGTTTGGTGCATCCATCATACGATCAAACCAAATGATTAAGTTGTAAAAACGACATCTGATAAAATATATTTTGATATTACAGTTGTGTTCTGTATATGTTCTGCATACTTTGACCACAATCTATTTGATGAAGCCACTATCACTTGAAAAAGAGGTGGAACAGTGACTGCACTGGTAATTTGATTTTCAGCACGGAAGCCATTTGTATGGAACTTCAGTGAGATCTACATGGCACGATAAGAGAAACGAAATTACAAAATTAATTAAGATCCAGCAACATGATTACTGGATTAATCGCGCATTAATTGAAAAAGCAGATGAAGACTGTAAACTGCAAAATGAGATGTTTGGGAAAATCTGATGCCTTTCTTTCCAGTCGATGGGCCTCCGTGGATTGATTTGCATTCACTGTAGGAGAAATCAAGCACATTTCCATAATCTTCAGTGAGTGTGTTTACACTACAACAATCCGTAAATGCCAGATGATAAGTAGGCTACTGCAGACTGATAGGAGGATGAACACATCCATCATATGTATTTTTACATTATTTAAAAAAACACATCTATTTTCCTCCTCCAGTTTTCTAATAGTTTTTAGTCACAAAATAAGCGGACTCTCTTAACACCTAAGTATCACCCAGAGTCACGAGGAGCTTGAACAGCTCCTAGCTAGCGTAGCCTCAGGTCAGCACCAGACTTGCCCTCTTTTACTCAGTGATGCCGCTGTTGTTTCCTCACAGCGTCGCTGTGTTACGCGTGGGCTCTGTGCCTAGTGGGAGACCGGAGAGGAAGACAGTCCGCTATTAATAAGAAAGATGCTCTCCCTGTGCAGTGAGGCATGCCGACATGTGTGTCTGTAGCCAGAGGCTCAGCACTGCAGCACCATAAAGGTAGCTAGCCTCTTACTTTTCTAGATATTTGAGGAAGTAATTTCAGACTCTATTGTTAGTTGGGGCTCGCTTATAAATGTCCTGTTTTTAATGAATGAAAGGGAAGTTTTTGGTTTTATCTATTAAAATAACGTCAAATTGATTATAAATACTGGGCAGACATTGTTATTGGTGTAAATGACTGTTGTTTTGTTCCATGAGCATCTGATGAATCACGTTTTATTTTACATCACGTGGACGGCCGTATGTGGGAGCGTCGCTTACCTGGGGAACCCATGTCGCCAGCATGCATTATGGGAAGAAGGCAAGCCAGCGGATGCAAGGCCGGGAAACCTTGGGTCCTGCCATTCATGTGGATGTCACGTTGACCCTTCCCTCCCACCTAACCATTGTTGCAGACCATGACCACTCATTCATGGAAGCAGTATTCCTTAATGGTATTTGCCTTTGTCAGCAAGAAAATGTACCCCGCCACAAAGCAAAAATGGTTTAGGAATGGTTTGAGGAACACCACAACGAGTTCAAAGTGGCCTCCAAATTCCCCGGATCTCAATCTTTGTTTGTGCTGCACAAACAAGTCTGATCTACAGAGGCCCCATCTCGCAACTTACAGAACTTAAGCGATATGCCGCTAACGTCTTGGTGCCAGATACCACATAACACCTTCGGAGGTCTAGTAGAAGACTGTCTTGGCGGCAAAAGGGTTTCCTACACAATGTTATGCACTATGTTAGGGCTGATCGGTGTATATCGAGAGAGAGAATGGCAGTGGAAAGAGAGGTTGGGTAAGAGTGGAGTTAGATGGATACTAGCCTGTGTTGATGATTGCTGTAGCTTAGCCTCCTCTATATTGCGTGGCTGTGTACCTTAGAGGGAAGGAAATGGTGGTGGCTGGATTAGCAGTTCCAGTTGATCTCATCTTGTTTTCGTCCAGAGTAGGAGATGCAGGATCAGTTGTGATTTTGTAAGAATAAATAAAAACACACCATATTTCTGACTGATGTTTTGTGTGTATCAAATAAGAAATATTTGTAACAATTTTTGTGTCTGTAAACGTTTAGGGTGAAAAACATATGGACAGTGGATGACAATGGGTCTTGTGTTTGTGTAAGATTTTGTGTACCAGTTCAGTTTGTGATATATATATATATACATATACACACACATATTGATTAATCTAGTACACTTTATATTTATTTAATCAGTCTGGATGGACAATTGAAATTCAATTAGCAGCATTTAAATCACGAGAGACAATTACAGTACATATTGGTATTGGGTCTGTTTTTGCTGTGTAACCACATACAGTGTATATATACAGGGGCGCAACTGCACATTTGCTGAGGGGTATGCAAGATCAATGTTGGCACCCCCAAATCCCCTCCACCCCCCTCCCCATCATTTAAAATGCTAAACAAAGTGAAAAAAATATTTTCCATCCATACCTCTTTAACAAATAAGCTTCTGATTTTTCAAACATTTTATGAAAAATTTTTAAAATAATTATTTGGGCACAACTGCCCCCCGTGCAGCCCCCTATGCACTGCATAAGCAGCATACCCCATTTTTGCGCCTCGGTATGTATGTATGTGTGTGTGTTGGTAGTTATTGCATCCATCTCCTCTAGATAGCCATTGCCATTGCTCACCTCAAGTCTCTTTCTG
Source organism: Novumbra hubbsi (assembly GCA_016801125.1). Lineage (NCBI taxonomy): Eukaryota > Metazoa > Chordata > Actinopteri > Esociformes > Umbridae > Novumbra > Novumbra hubbsi. Next base: position 55,944 of record JACXGK010000615.1, read on the forward strand.
TGCCTCTGTGCAGAGATAAGGCATTGGATCCGTCTCGCACAACGGTTTGATCAATCTAGAGATTTACAGCCGGTACTGCAGCAAACTGATTAAGCATTAAAGCAGTAAATTCACCTTTTCGTCTCCGAGCCAACAGCGATGTGAAAACCTCTCCCAACTCAAATGCTCTCCTACACTTGTAAACTCTTCACTTTAAAGCTTTAACATTCACTTGAGCCACTGGCCGGTCTTCTCTAACACAGCTTGAACTTGGGTCTGGGGGTTTTATTCGTTTCTCGTGTTTCTAGTGTTTGGCTGTGGGAATAAAAACAACAATTCTCATTTGCATCCCCTGTCAGGTCTGATCTGTCAGCTTCTCTGGGTGGTAGCGGAAAGATTTCCCAATGGCAAGCATGCGTAACTGAGATTTCACTGATGCGTGCAGAATATTGGATGTTCATCCCATTCTTGACAGACAGGGCCTGTTGTTTGAGTCTTCTGTTCCCTCAGACACTCCTCAAAAGACTCCCGTCTCTCTTAACCGCGATTGAAGTTTTTCTCTCGTTGTCTTCTCCAGTAAAGTCTGGGCAATTCTTTTAGTGGAATGAGCAATGCATGAATGGACTAAGCAGGTGATCTTCAACTCAGCTACAAGTGGAAATGAATCAATGTCCATTCATAAGTCTCTGGTCTCATCCAGAGCCACAATCTCACACACAATCAAGACATTTGCTGTTCACTGTGTCAAGAAGTGCGTGCATGAGCAAATATTAAGGCTTGCTCAGCATACCGCTGGAACAGAACAGAGGAAAAACTGTTTTATTATGCTATGTAGTGCTAGCATACGGGGGTTGAAAGTTGATGCCTTCCACCTCGGAGTCTGTAACTGGAGCTGTGAAGAATTCCCTGGGGAATATGACGAAGCTAGCACAAAGACTTGACCCTACTTCCTGAAGGTGGAGACTGTGGGGATGAAGAATAAATAAGGAGGGGTTAGGAGGGTCTAATGGCAACATGTCTGACCTTACGACCTAGATTGTTGGAAAGGAAGAACTCAAAGAACCTTGCAAGAGTCCCAGTCAAAAGGAATAAAAGCCCAAAGCTTGGATATCCGACATGTGGTTCAAATTCTCCCATCAGATTGTCTGGTATTCCATTCAGCCACATTAGTACAAACGGGTGACCTTGTTAATACAGCATTTGTTAGCCTTTTGCATCCATTTTTGTTATTATGTTATACATATATGTGTATGTTGTTTAATCACCAACTGGTTTTGGGTTGGATTAAAATTCTCACCAAAAGTCAAAGTAAACAATAAAAATCACAGGCTGTTCCAACTTGCGTGAACTTAAGAACATCTGGACAGGCTCCTGATGGATGATGTCTTTGGGGGGGATCTTCTCCAAGACCTGGATCAGAGCATCAGCGAGCTCCTGGACAGTTTGTGGGGCTACCTATGCCCATACACCGTAGTCGAGCACACAGAGTTTCTGTGCGTCCCTCCAAGGATATACAGCCCCAGACCATCACTGACCCACCACCATGATGTTGCAGGCAGCATAACGTTCACCACGGCGTCTCCAGACTCGTTCACGTCTGTCACATGATCAGTGTGAACCTGGTCTCATCTGAGAGGAGAACGGGGCACCAAAGAGGGACCGGCCAGTGCCGAACTGAAGATGAGGGCAAAGGCATTACAGTGTCAAGTTTGAGAAACAGAACTCATTTCATAGATTTTTATGGAAAACAAGGACATTTCTAAGTGACCTCAAACTGTGGTGTGTATATATATATATACATTATATTGCACACAAATGTCTTGCAGCTGATTCCAGTATTTTCTCATCTGGAGACTCGCAGAGCTGCTAATCTAATGCAGTTGGCGAAGTGAGATCATGACTTCTGCTCAGACAGACATCTGAGAAGGTCTGAACACCTCTGAACCCCCCCCCACACACACACACTTACCATCCCCACAGCAGACAGATACAGAGAGGTCAGATACAAAATACCTTAACCACGCCAGAACGCTTTTTACCTAATTTGCAGGTCCTATTTTAACAGCTCGCTTTCCTTCTAGAGCACCTAACCCCCCCCCCGTCCTTTTCTTTATCACAGTCAATTTATGTTATCTTCTGTCGTTCAGATAGTCACTATCACCAAAGCTATGGAAAAACATCAGAAGTTAAACTGTTGGGAGACTGCCCTGGATTCCTTGACAGCTCTCGTTCTCTTTCCCCCTTGTAGTCCTTCAGACAAAGTGACACCGGTGGCCTATAGGGGGAGCCCCAACCTCACGTTCCATCTTAGCAACTTCTCCCTCTTACCGTCCCAGGGACTTGTCAGCCTACTGTTGTCCTACACCCACACACACACACATACACACGCACACACTAACAATGGGAGCCATGAATCAACAGCGGCAGATGAAAATAGACATTGATCAAGCTGAATAGATTTCTTGCTCTTGTTGTACAGTAACGCAGACAATCCGTGACATAGGTAACGACGCGTGACACACACAGTGGTCCCTGCACAAAGGCTCCTTGGGTTAACATAAGCTAGCGCTGTCAATCAAAATGCAAACGTGAAGGCTCAACGTTAACTGAAAAGGCGTGTGATTTTTCGCAAATGCTGAGGGCGTGGAGACTCCCGACGACGGGGCGTACCAAATATCTTGCAGTTCCCTAGATAGTCATTGGCCGCGGTATCAGCCTATGCGAAACTGCCTAATCACATTCTACTGAAAAGAACATTTCTATTTCCTAAACACCTTATTATTGCTCCAACAGTGTGGGCCTTGTCCGTTGTAAATAAACAGATATTCAGTGAGGGAGATCTGATTTCTTAAAAGACAATCAGATTACCGTGACTGAACTCCGTCATGAGACCACAATGTGTGGACCAGAGCATGGTGAAGCCAGCAGGAAACCAAGGTGAATGTTATTATTATCACAGTTTGCTATGGCTTTGGCACTATTTTTACAAGTATATGGTCATTTTTTAAAGATAATAATAATAAAATTGATAATCAAGAACACTTTTTCAAGACTCACACTTTATTGAGTACAAAATGCCGGCTGTGGACCGGCCTGAAAAGGAGGCAAGGGGCCTGACAGAGAGGAGGGCAGGGGCCCCCTCATAGATGTGGACCAAGACCTAGTCATAAAGGAGGGCAGGGGCCCCATCATAGATGTGGACCAAGACCCAGTCATAAAGGAGGGCAGGGGCCCCATCATAGATGTGGACCTAGACCCAGTCATAAAGGAGGGCAGGGGCCCCATCATAGATGTGGACCAAGACCTAGTCATAAAGGAGGGCAGGGGCCCCCTCATAGATGTGGACCAAGACCTAGTCATAAAGGAGGGCAGGGGCCCCATCATAGATGCGGACCAAGACCCAGTCATAAAGGAGGGCAGGGGCCCCATCATAGATGTGGACCTAGACCCAGTCATAAAGGAGGGCAGGGGCCCTATCATAGATGTGGACCTAGACCCAGTCATAAAGGAGGGCAGGGGCCCCATCATAGATGTGGACCTAGACCCAGTCATAAAGGAGGGCAAGGGTCCTATCAGAAAGGAGTCCCTGGGCCCCCGTCAGAGAGGTGAAAGGCAGAGGGGCAGATACAGCACTATATACTGTAAGACTACTGTTACTATGCTCAGATAAAACACTATATACTGTAAGACTACTGTTACTATGTTCATATACAATATTATATACTGTAAGACTACTGTTACTATGTTCAGATACAATATGATATACTATTAGATTACTGTTACTATGTTCAGATACAACACTATATACCGTAAAACTACTGTTACTATGTTCAGATACAACACTATACACTGTAAGATTACTGTTACTATGTTCAGATACAACACTATATACTGTAAGACTACTGTTACTATGTTCAGATACAATATGATTTACTGTTAGATTACTGTTACTATGTTCAGATACAACACTATATACCGTAAAACTACTGTTACTATGTTCAGATACAACACTATACACTGTAAGATTACTGTTACTATGTTCGGATACAACACTATATACTGTAAGACTACTGTTACTATGTTCAGATACAATATGATATACTGTTAGATTACTGTTACTATGTTCAGATACAACACTATATACCGTAAAACTGCTGTTACTATGTTCAGATAGAACACTATATACCGTAAAACTACTGTTACTATGTCAGATACAACACTTTATACTGTAAGATTACTGTTACTATGTTCAGATACAACACTATATACTGTAAGACTGCTGTTACAATGTTCAGATAAAACATTAAATACTTTAAGACTACCGGTGCAATGTTATACAATACTATATACTGTAACAATACACTTACAGAGTTCTGATACAACAATATATTATGTAAATGTACATTTACGGAAATCAGATACAACACCATTTACAGTAAGATTAAAGCTACTATGTTCAGATCCAACACCTTTTACTGTTACATTACTGCAACTGCGCTTAGATAAAACACCAACAGACTACAGTTATTCTGTTCAGACACGACTCTATATACTGTAACAACAGTTACTTTTTGTTGCACTTTAAATTTGATACAACAGTAGCCTTGTGAAGCAATAGAGCTTGATACTGCTGTGAACCATCACAGGATATTCTTGTTGATGAAGCAGGATTCAACCTGGCCAAAACCCGGCTCTGCTCTTTGTTGATGAAGCAGGATTCAACCTGGCCAAAACCTGGCTCTGCTCTTTGTTGATGAAGCAGGATTCAACCTGGCAAAAAACCCTGGCGCTGCTCTTTGTTGATGAAGCAGGATTTAACCTGGCCAAAACCCGGCAAAAACAGAAAACTTATGTTGCAGTTATGTTATGTTTTTTTGCATCAATGACTGTAGAAAACGCCTTAAACTAACACATACTTTGAGTATTGGATTTGCTCAGTGGTGATGGGTCGTGTGAAGTACGAGTTTTGCCTATATGTGAAAATAGATGATTTATTTAGACCCTGAGACACCAGGTGGGTGCAATTAATGATGAGGTAGAACAGAAAACCAGCAGGCTCCGGCCATCCTAGAGTAAGATATAAATACATCAGCAGTGTTGCAGATTACTTGCTGCGCTTAAAACTGTTATTTAGAAACACTTCTTGCTTCCCAGAAAAATTCCTAAATATACTTTAGAAACTTTCTAGAGTCTAAGCCTATTTTTGCATCAGTCCAGAGTGGAAAACAAGACCAAATCCAACACTTGCTGTCCAAAATGTATTTCTCAACAAACAGTATGAATGTCAAAAGTGAAGAAAAACCCTTGTATTATTTGTGAGCATCTGTTTGTGTGTTGTATACATAATCTGTGATTGGCCAACAAAGAACGGATCTACAATATCTGTGAAATGGATTGGCAATTCAATATAAAGCTGGGACGAAACCTTCCAAAAAACTGAGTAACTTCAACATTACTTTACAATGCTTCGTCTTGGTTGAAATGTAATGTCATTTGACTTGGTCAAAATTCAGGAATCCAATAGAAAAGCTCTTGAGCTTCTAGCATGTATAGTTAAATATCTAATAAGATAAATATATTTTAGTATATTTGAAATAAATCGAATATTTTTGTCCAGCAATTTGTTAGATTTTGAAAGGTGTTTTAGAGCAATCAAATAAAATTGTGAAAATAGAAAATGCAAATGTTCATCAACAAATTGTTTTATGATTTAACTGATAAACATTTATCAATCAAAGTTATTTTTTTGGTAAACCGGTTAACAAAGTTAACTTTTTGAAAAACTAAGCTACGTCACAGTGTTATTACGTAATCTGGTGACTTGAATATGGTAGCAGCAATGTTGTCACTTCTGTGGTCACAACAGGATAAATGAACGTTTTCTTGTTGTTGCTCTAAGGTTAATTAGTATTTTATATTCACACATGTAGCTAGAATATGTACAGCAATGTTAATTTCTGCCCAGTTAACTTTAACAAATAATTTTGGTGTTGAACTGCTCCAACTGCTACATGCATATTCTGTAACCCTATTCTGTCAACTATATATATATATTCTAGCTACATGTGTAAATATAAAAGACAAATTTAAGTTTACTATGGCACCATAGCAACTATAGAACCACAGCACTTGCTATGCTTCTGACCTCCACAGTGCTGCAGGGCAAATACATCTCATTCCGTTGTGCTGTCTGAATAAACACAGGAGGCTAGGAGGCTTTACTGGAACTGCCTTCCAGGGTATTCCGAAACACATAGTAAAACAGAGTGGCCCAGCCACAAAATGGTTTTGGGCTGCCCACCCCACCCCCCCCCCCTATAGTAGTACAAACCATAACATAAAAAAGTAAAAGGCACAGCACTGTTGTTGAGATGTTCAATGATTTGATGGCCATGTACCAGACACTGCAATGACACGTCCGGAAGCCCCCCAAGCTTTGACGTCAAAAGCTTTGTATTTTCAGAGCCGGAGCGGCTGGCTCAGAATGAAGGTACACGAAGCGGATTTACCCGCCAGGTAAAATGTAAAGAAAACGGAAGAGGAAGATGAAAAGAAAAAAAGGGACAGTCGTAAGTGAGAACCTGTTAGATTAAATAAAGTAGTTATACCAAGGGGTTTAAATTTTCCCACCACAAAAGTGACTCGTCATTTGTCAGTTCAATTCTACAGTAGCAGCTAGCTAGTTAATCAGTAGACTAGCTTACTCTGTCTAAACGTGGGATGCATAAACCATAGCTTTTAATTCTCTTTTAATTTGTGCAAGTGTGTGAAATGTTAACATATGCTATGTTCTTATTGGCAATGGCTGTGTATACAGAACCTTGCATAGAATAATTTATTCATGACAAGCTCCCATTAGCGTCAAAATGTATTGGTTGTCATTGGCAAACAACAACGATGCTAGCTGACAACCGTTGCTTTGTAGACTAGGCTAGCTTGTTCTGTCTAAACTACTGCATATTCGTACTATACATTTTCTTAAATTTGTTTGTAGAAATGTTACAGTAAACTAAATGTAGAGTGTTGTTGTTGCATACAGATCCTAACCATTTGGTGTTTGTGGACTGTGCTTGCATTAAAATATTTAAAGCTAGCTGACTAAATACAATGTGCTCTTTTCTTTTTTTTTTCTGATACCCCCTTCCTGCCCTAACAAGATCTCAACAGATGAAGGTAGGATGAAGTTGACAGTGACTTGCTCTCTAATATACATAGATTATTTGTTTTAATATGGCCACAGAGATATGTGTCTTTAAACAATGACTTCTTATTTGTAGAGTAAAGAGTTGTTGCTTTAAGACGCAGCATGTTCTAGATCAGGTGTTATGTCGTGTTGTGTGGATTCACAAGCTATATGCTGTCTCGGAGTACATTTGTGAGGTTAGTGATGCAGCGCTTGGTTGAGCAAGAAGGGAGGGTGTCTTTGGCAACCTTTAAACCTCTACCACCACCGACACATACACCTGTGTAGCACACACACATGTTTGTAAATATAGTGTATAATCACCCTGGCTCTAGCTTTATTTTGGGATGCTTTTGACCAATAAAATCAGCTTGGAAAAATATGTAATGTAGAAATATCTTGTGTGATTGGTCAAAATACCTATGAAATTATTATAATAAAAAGAGGTAGTTGGATTGCCTTGCCCAAACGTGTCTAAACTAAACATTTTGAATTAGCAAACCTCTTCCATGCTATGTGCAAATGCATTGTGCAGCTTTCCCTTTGACAAACATGAAGTCCTGATCATCTGTTTTAATACAATCTTCTCATTTTCTTAGTTGCACTCCCTACATTAAATTATTGTATTGACAGACCAAATATATTTAGCCCTTTTTTAAGTCACTTAAGGCTTTGTGATTTAATGTCTACTACATTTTCAAGCATTTTGAATGTAGCTGGTTTTGGAAGCCAAAATATAGCTGGTTTTGGAAGCCAAAATGGAGCTGGTTTTGGAAGCCAAAATGGAGCTGGTTTTGGAAGCCAAAGTGGAGCTGGTTTTGGAAGCCATCTCTTCTGGTTAATGGAGCCCATTGCACCCCTCAGAGGCACGGAGGTGTGTCGTCTGCCTGCCGTCTTGTTGGCAATCACAGAGGTTTCTTGTAGCTGGCCACCAGGTTTGCACACATCTCAAGAGGGATTTTGTCCCACTCTTCTTTGCAGATCCTCACCATTTCATTGGGGTTTCGAGGCACAGCTTGATGCCCTTTACATGACACAGCTTGATACACTTCATGACAACGTCAAGAGGCATTATGAACATGTGTCATTTTACATGACACAGCTTGATATACTTTACATGACACAGCTTGATACACTTCATGACAACATCAAGAGGCATTATGAACATGTGTCATTTTACATGACACAGCTTGATACACTTCATGACAACGTCAAGAGGCATTATGAACATGTGTCATTTTACATGACACAGCTTGATACACTTTTATGAAGCTGTCAGGAAGCATCATGACTGCCAGAATCATATCTCAAATAAGTTGTCTGAATTAACATAAGTAGCTACTACACTAAAATAAAATGTAAATGGTAGTGACACATTTATGCTTTGTGGGTTGTGACATGTTTATTCGGTTACTTAAATACAAGTCTACACATATGTGTCATGACCATGTTATAGGTAATCAAAGTTTTTGTCAGCTGTTATGATTACATGTTTCTACATGGTTATCATCATGACATATTATGCGCTATCCATCATAAGAAGTGTTACCAAAAACAGATCACGTTCGTATCGTCCATGGGCTTAACTTATATTCTGAGGTAGTAATTACAGAAACTGTATTTTAGTAACGACAGTCCCAGTGAAAATATATTTCTTATATCTATTATCTGTCTAAATTCTTTCTGAAGTCTTGAAGGAAATATTTTTTAGGGAAGGGAGAGGTCCTAAAAGGTTACTGGGAAATGGAGACTGTAGTCTTCTGAAGAACATGGCTGAAATCAACAGCTCCTTAGTGTAAGAAAACATCTAATATCAGAAGTATGGAGTAGTCTAGGTCAGGTGTCATATCGCCAGAACCGTGACCAGAATGGACTCAGGGGCAGATAGATCTGTTTGTTTGACCACCGGATGAGACTCTGGGCTCCTGGCACACCTCCATGCCTCCACTGTGATGGGCATTTTCACTGAGCCCCCTCTCGGGGATCCATTCACCTGGAGGAGACGGCTCATTTGGCTCCTAAAACTCATTAAAAATATAGCAAAATCTCAAATCCTCTAATCCCAACTCAGACATTATGTCATTTGGTGAAATGCATGTGGAAGCGGAGCGTGTTTGTGTGCGGCCAAATGACGGAGGATGGAGGAAGAAAATAGCAAGTTTCCTGCTGTGATTAATCGGCGTCATGTCGCTAAATATATTTCAAACGGGCAAAATAATGTGCCAAATTAAAATTAAGCCTGAACAGTGGACACTGATAAGAGGCTGGTCAAGTTGACGCAAGCTTGTCTCTGTCGCCTTGCTGCATATACGTACCTGAACCCCCCCCCCCACACACAGGAACTTGACCCTGTAAACATCTAACTGGCCCGGGGAAATGGGTAAAACTAATCTGGCCTTGCCAGCATCTAATTGCTGCCGCTTGGCCGAACCTCCTAGCCGACGCTAATAGAGAGTAGGCCCAAGCTCATTACACCGACACCGGCTGCCGGTTTCTCTGTTATCCAGCCCGTTTAAACGAGTTCCCATACTGCCATGTGAGCAAGCAGCGATGGCCGGAATGTCATTTCTCTCCGTGTTTCGCACGTGCTCATTGCGTTTCCCGCGCTGGGCGTCGCCTCTTCTCGACCGTTGTCTTGGGGGTTCGGCGGGCCTCGGGCGTGACGCACTCTGTCACAGATGATCCCTGGGCCCTTTGGAGTCGGTAGTGAGAACACGGAACCGTTGTCCGGACAGGGAGTTTATGAATCAGGATACAGCCGTGTTTGTGAGCGCGGCAAAGCCAAGATGGGTTATTCAGTTGATGTGCTGGGCTTCCGTGTCCAGCATGGTAACGTGTAGTTAGGAGAGAGAGTGATGGATTCAGAACAACACCGGAAGAAACACAGCAGGAAATACTTTCAGGTATGAACAGAAAGATAGAGAGGCGTCAATAAGAAAACCGATTGAGGCGTCAGGAGAGGAGAAGGAGAATAGCGTTGGAGACCGATGGGGATTTTGGACAATGACGATCTCATAAAACACACGATGTTGACCACCACGCTCCTGGCCAACGGATCATCTCAAGTGGTCACCGCTCACGGTAGCAGCCATCCTGAGCGAGTGTTGATTGCTGAGCTCTAATGTGCCACCGCTCCATCGTTGCTCGTTGAGTTTCAGCGTTGCCATGTTGATTCAGCAATTAATTGAATATAAAAGCGAGAGGATTCCCAGTAATTAAAGCAGACTTTACCTACTTTACCATCCTACTGGTGTTTTTGGTCTCCGTGTGACAGCAGTGGAAGTTGATTTGGTTTCCCGGTAAGACAATGATCTAATGAATGACTGAATCATTCTGTATCTATGCTTTCTCTGTCAGTGTGTCTCATGTTTCCCTTCATTCAGATGTCACTTGGAATAATTGAACAGTTTTCGAATATGTAAAGCATTCCTCTATTCTGCCCCATCTCTTCTCTCGCTGTACCTCCTTTCTCTCTCGCTGTACCTCCATTGTCTCTCACTGTACCTCCTTTCTCTCTCGCTGTACCTCCTTTCTCTCTTGCTGTACCTTCCTCCTCTCTCCCTCTGTCACTCCACTATTTTTACTTTCCTCCTCTCTCCCCCAGTCTCTCTACTTTAACCCCCAGTCTCTCCACTCTCTCTCCCAGTCTCTCTACTCTCTCCCCCAGTCTCTCTACTTTCTCCCCCAGTCTCTCTACTTTCTCCCCCAGTCTCTCCACTCTCTCCCCCAGTCTCTCTACTCTCTCCCCCAGTCTCTCTACTCTCTCTCCCATTCTCTCTACTCTCTCCCCCAGTCTCTCCACTTTCTCCCCCCGTCTCCATCTTCTCCACTTCGTCACCTCTCTCAGGCGGAGTGTTTGATCTGGACCTTCTATCTTTTGTTTCTTTCTGCTATTTTCTCTCCTTTTCTCTCTTCTCTCTCCCATCTACTTGGGAGTGTAGAGGATATCTGGCCAGCACCCAATTCACAGGCACTGTGTCCTAATTGCTTTTTGTTGGTGAAAATCCCCTAAAAATTATTCCTGCGATGCATCCCCCTCCCTAGTGTGTGTGTGTGTGCGAGTGTGTAAACACACATTGTATGTAGGCACTTTAGAGGTCTGTGCAATGTGCTCGTCATGCTCCCTGTCTTTGTGTCTCACTGTGCATGTAGATCCTTTAGATGTGTCTACCGTATGAGTGTGTGTGCTGGAGTATTGTGTGTGTCAGCGTGTGTGTGTGTGTGTGTGAAGTGCAGCAGTGTCTTTGTTTTGAGGAGAACTCATTAACCATGCAGACATGGCCCCTCCTCTTTTGTAACCGCTCAGTCAACACAGTTTTTGCTCCTCATTCGTCATGCTTTCCATTTGGTTCTCCTCCTTTGCCTTTCTTTCATCTACCTCCTTCACTACTCTCCTTCCCTTTTTCTCTCCCCCTCTCTTCCCGCCTTTCATCGCTGTCCCTCATGCCTCACCTCCGCCTCGCGCTTTCCTCACCCATATTGGGGGAGCGTGTGGACTTTGCGCCTTCCACTATCTAGCTATTTTCTGAAGCCAAGAAACACATACGTTGGGCTTTAAAGCGCCCATGACTGTGACCGACACGTTTACTACGTTATCAGCGGCTGTCAGACGTGCCGACACTTCACCGTTGTTCATTTGAAACCTATTAAACATGGCAGTTGGGTGTCTTGGACCTCCGTACGGCTCGTTTTGCAGGTGTTAACATTGAATACTATTATGCACAACCAAAACTGTTCAGAGTCAAGGGGCTCTGGTTCAAATGTGTCCTTCTCAGACTGAGGTATGTCTGTCTGAGACCGGAGTCATTCTCTGAAACCAGATGGAGTCTTTCGGAGACTGAAACGAGCCTTTGGAAAATCGGCAGGGGTTTATTGGTTCGGTATCTTTAAGCCCTTGGAGGCAGAAGCCCTTCTTTATCTGATAATGGCCCTCCTCATCATCAACCCCTCGTCTCCTCTTTCCTCTGAGCTCTCCCATTGGTAAATTCGCGGCTCCTTTGACCGCCTCCAGTCTTTGCCTTGTAAGCCTCGTGTCCACAATGTTCCAGCTCTCCCCCGTCTGCCGCTGGACACACAGAGGGGACCTTTATTACCATGTTAACATTTGAACCTTGGGAGCCATAAATGTTTCCCCGGCATCAGAAGGGTTCAGTAGTATTCGTTTCGGTGTGGGAGACGCAGGGGGGTATTTGAGAAATGACACAACAGATGAAGTACCACTAACGGCATCAGATAATTGGCCGGATCACCGGCTGAATGCAGGGCTCATGGCGCCACGCCCACCAGAGAAGCCAACAGCGCTGCCCTTGACATCGCCGATGTAGCCGGACCGGTCCGATTTGGGGCTGAACGGCACATTTTTGCCGTGTTGGTTCCGGGCCAGAGAGCCTCTTGAAAACGACACAGTGGAAAAGCCCCAATGTCAACACTGGCTTAGTTCCAGCCGCTAAAAGTCACCTTGACAGGCGGAAACAGCGCTGTTATCATTGGCACCGGTGGTGTCATCCAAACAGCCGCCGAGCTCCTGGAGGACATCACACACTCGAGAGGAGAACCCTTGTCTGTGTGTGCGTGTGTAAACAAAAACAGATAACAGGCCAGTTAGTGTACACCGCTCTCCTCCCCAATGGAGAACACCCGCAGGTCGTCGTTTTTTATTTGTTTTCTTTCTTGTTTGTTGCTGTCTTGTTTGTGGCGGCATTAGCTTTGTTGATTTGCTCCCATGTGAATCCACAGAGGTGTACCTTTCCCCTTCCACGAGGAAGAGGTCGCTGCTCCCAGTGTTGTCGATTTTCAGTCGGGATCACGGATGCACTTCTGTCACTGCCAGAATGTTTGCAAAAGTTAGTTTGGGTGTTTAGTTAGGTTGTCCTTCTACTCAAACGGATTTATACCACTGCAATGTTATTTCAAATTACTGCGCATTTTCTATTTTTTCCAGAAGGTAATCTGTCAAATCAATTGTATTGAACAGCCTGGTGAACTATTACAGCACTAGTGATGAATGGTATTCCACTGAAAATCTGAAACGTCAGTGTTTAATATTCTGAAGCGCTGAATTATGTTGCAGAAATCTCATGAAGCGTCAATGTCCTATTTTGACCAACGTATCTTAATGTAAAACTTCAGAGGAAATGGACACGCATTGAAATAGACTAATTCTTTGCCCATTTTTTATCTTTATTCTCATGATACCTGAAGTTTGAACACAACCAGATCTCACTAAAATAGAATCAGTCTTTATCAAGCCGCGGGTTAGACTCATGAGGACCGCTGTCTTCTATAAATTACAACTAAAAGGGGGTGCTTTCTACCAGAACTTTTGAAAGATCTTTCATGCGCTCTTTCATCTTAGTTGCAGAGTCTTTTTGTCTCTCTTTACACGTGTGTGTGTGTGTCTGTGATGTTGGGTGGGTGGTGGGGTGGTTATTGATTTCATTAAGAAGGCGTGTGGAGTGTATTACAGAATGATGACTGCTTCATGGGAGGTCAACAAGAAATCAATAAGAAATTATATTAGCGCTTCGACTGGCTGAGCCCAGCTACTACACACTGAGCCCGGGACTGAAAACAAGGGAAGGATTTATTCCTGCAGGAATTCTCTCCAGCAATCCGGAGGGGAATGAACCCAAGGATTAAAACATGGCCTTGTCTGTCAGTCAGAGCCCATAAGAGAGGAAAAGACGGAGCCTAAAACGAACAGATACTGAAATGTTCGTCTTTGGGACTCTCCCTTTTGTTCCTGGAAACTCAATAGCTCACCGGCTAGAGTGTCAGATTCACGAATAAGGCCGCTTTTTTGTCTACCCCAGCGTCTCGGCAAAGGCCCACCACAGCCACCCTCTACGCCCATGCCCCCCCGCTTCCCCGATACTGCATCCATAACAGGATTACTTATTGATGACTTCTATATTTCCCGTGACAAAATAAAAGAGTGTGCTGAAGACCAGTGGTCTTATTGAGCCAGATGAATAATAGAACAACGTTTGGCTTCATCAGAATGCGCTGCTACACCTCAGGAACACACGACGGCGTAGCGTGACGGGAAGGGATATTAAAAAGCAGTTCGAGGAGCTGCCAAATGAGAAGCCGTCATATTCTAGTCTGAAGCGTCACGTTCAAAGGCTGTCTGAACACGTGGGAAACAACAGATTCTTGTTAGTCTTAACGAACCAACATGGGCACACAAAGTGTTAGGGTAGTTATGGATTACAATGACACGTGCCTCTATACAAGGGTAAACGAGCAGACAGACACACGCACACAAACGCTGCCTTGTATATCCATAATTAAGTGCCTTTTCTGATTGCCCGAGCAGACACTGTGATATACGAGACGGGATTATGCAAATGGGCGTGAAAAAGCGTGTCTGATGAGATGCATTGAAGCTGAAGCCACAACCAAGGGACCTGAGTTCATTTATTGGAATGTGGGCGAGCAAAAGATGTGTCCGAGGGGACTAAAGTGCTGATTAAGACATGATCTGTGTCCTTTTATTGAATGTGGAGATGTGTTTCCTATTTTGAGTTTTGCCGTTGAGGTCTAACAGATGCTCATATGCTCAGAATCAGTGTCAGTGGACTCAATTAGCCAGTTACTATACAATAATAAACCTTTAAGACAAACAAGAAAGACTTTCTATGTTTAGCTGTCTGTTATCTTTGACCTAATTAAGCTTTTGTCGAGATTTGCTGTCTGAGAAAATGCCTTAGCAGCACACACACACACAAACACACACACACACTTGATTTCTCTTCCAAAGGTTTTCCCTGACGTCCAGGTACAGACAAACCAGAGAACCTCTCCACCCAACACTGGACTTAAGCCCTTTCCCCCACGGAGCCGTGATGTCTCTGTGCAGGAAGAGAGAATGAGTGACAAGGTAATTGTGGACCGGGAAGCCATGGTCCGAGGCTGGATGTCAACGACCAGACTGGTGTGCTGGTATGTTGGCTAATCCTTCTGGGTTTCCCCACTCAGAGCTGACTCCCCCCAAGGAGCCGACTCCCCCCTCAAAGCCGACTCCCCCCTAGGAGCCGACTCCCCCCTCAGAGCCGACTCCCCCTTCAGAGCCGACTCCCCACTCAGAGCCGACTCCCCACTCAGAGCCGTCTCCCCACTCAGAGCCGACTCCCCCCTCAGAGCCGACACCCCACTCAGAGCCGACTTCAAAATTCAAAATACCTCTAAATTCAAACTACCTCCCAAAAAACACCCCGAAACGCAAATACAAAAAAAAAAACTCAAATTACAAATCTCCCCAAAATGAAAACCAACCCCAAAAACAAAACGGCACAAAACACAAAACAAAACGCAAACATCCACATGCAAATATTCACTAAACCCATACCAGAAATACAAAGCCCCACAAACTTGGTCACTGTTACTGAAAATCGTATCACCTCATTAACAAAACCATTCTTACACATTTTAGTAGTAACGAGCAACTAAAACTACCGCTGTTGCCACCAGTACTGCTAATGTCACTATCTGTACTGGTACAGCTACTGTCAGTAATTACACGAGTTTACTTACGTAAAATAATAACCCATTGTCTAGATGTCAATGTTAAATGTTTTAATTGTTTTCTTTTCAATGAGAACTCTCATGAGTCATTGTAGCTGTAAGAAGAGTTGTTTAGCTATGGCAGCATAGTTGATACTGCAATCTTTATTAGGATTTACTGTGCAACCCAGAGTGCTGTACCAACAGTCGACACCAAACATCGTCAACCTCAACATCCTCTGAACAGCACAATACAAGTCAGATATAGAAGTAGTGTAGAATGTTCTGTTCAAAGTGTCTGCATGCTCGTCTCTACAGCAAAGATTGTTCTCCTTTAGAGAGATGTTAGATTTACAGCCTTGGGTCTTACAAGGAGTGTGTCCCAACTAGAATCCCACTTCCCATTTTATGCAATTTAACTCTGAGAAAATTTTGTGAAAATTAACTCTGAGAAGACAAACTCTCTTAACCAAAATTCTATTTAAATCTAAAGCCAGGGTGCAATGAGGCAAAACTCTCAGTGTCTGTGCTGCATCAACATATTTCTGGGCTGAACATTTGAGGTGTAATGGACTCATTAGTTGGACTATTTTGCAATGATAGAGAAGGTTTTATGAACGTAACAGCCATGTCTATGTCCCCTTAATTACAGTATCCTAAGTACGTTTAAAATATTTGTCAATAATTAGCAGGTTTCTTCAGATGTAATTTTGTATTATTCGTTGATATTCCGGAAACTTTTCGCTTGGGAATAAATCTTGCCCTTTAAAATGAGTATAACAGATTAATCATAGATTTGATTCACAAATATGCAGTATTTCATTAGTCCTTCATCCAAACAACAATTATCCGGCATAGATTCAACTTTGTGATAATCTCCTAAAACACAGGTTTCTTTTGTTCGGGAATCATTGGGAATCACTGAGTCGTATGTATTAAGAATAAACACATGTGTCTTTTATAAACAGCAATTATACAGCTTCACTCCTAATAAAACACACCTGAGGGACATTCAGTCAACACTGAACTCTAGGAGATGGCAAGAGGAGGAAACATTCCTTCCACATTGTCCAGCTTAACGGTTCAATTTAACCTCCACTTTAGTTGCATGTTTTTTTTCTTCTTCTATTCCTATTAAGGTAATTACATTTAACTCATCT
>JACXGK010000615.1:82928-99071 GCA_016801125.1 Novumbra hubbsi
CATGTCTTCCCCTAAAATGACCATTGATTTATGGGTCTGGAACCAACTTGGAGCCTTAATAGACTTCTGCTCCGTCCCCTGATAATTCCACCCGTAGAAGCAGTGCTTGACTTGTGCAGTAACGTATAGTTGAAATGAAAATTACTTTTTAAATTGGATGGTTTTAATTGTGACATAGGTTGTTTTTTCCCCGATGATCAAAACCAAACCAGTAGGGAACCTTACCCAGGTTTCTCTATTAGAATGAGTTTTGTTTTGCAAGGAAATCCAATTGAAAATGTGAGGTTTGCCATGGATATAACCCAAGGACCAGCTCATGTTTCTTGAGCGATCACAAGCAACATTTGCTTGTTTATATCCCGTGGTTCTACCTTTTTGGCCATGGGGAATCATGTCTTGCAATTCTGGTTTTGACTTGCTATTTTAATATCTTAGAAACATGGTTAGGGGTCCCCTAAAGGACAGGTTCCCTAGGCAAGTTCTTCTCATGAGCAAATGTTTTTTTCTCCACACATTAACCATACAGTTATGAGTCAAACATGTAGGTAATAGAGATTTGTATAGTGCCGTTTCTGTCCCCAGGAAATATCATCTTATAATTGGTGTAAAATACTGTGACATGTGGATTGCAAAAGGTTTTAAATATAAAGGCAGCTGTCACCTACCTTAAAAACGCATACTTATTACTCTTGAAAGGGAATTACATTTTTTTTATCTGTGGATGTATGTGTATTTTCCATGTCCCCGTGGTTTTTTCAAGATCCTTGTGAAATATAAGGAATTAAATTGTATCATTATTTTATATTCCTAGTTCAAATCTCTCTAATTGTTATGATGTATATGTATATAACAGTGTCTGTGTCTTTGAAATCTTTTTCCACCATGTTAGCAATAATTCTCCTTTAAAAACAATTTCCCACCTCCCATTTTTAGATGATGTGTATTTTCCTAACAGGGTGGACTATCAACAAGTGTCTCAGTTGGGCAAATATTTGTTTCTGACAGTCCAACATGTCCTTTTATTGATAACACAAATCAACATGATCAAATTACATCATTTATGATTTTGGTTAATAAGGTTTTTGTTTCTGAAGTGTGGGGAAACTTAGTGTACAATAATGCTCTAGACAGGAAATATATCTTCTAGACAGGAAGTACACCCTCAGGGCAGGAAGTACACCCTCAGAACAGGAAGTAAACCCCCTGGACAAACGTCTAGACAGGAAGTACATCTGTCGTCAAGCTCTACCTGCTATCTCTTTAATTCTGAGGGCTGGGCGGATCTCTTAGGCACTGTTAACACCAGGGTAACAGCAGGGCTTTAGGTTCCATTCCCACAGGAAGGCGTAGGTACTAACTAAGTACTAACTATGACTCTATGAACTATGAAAGCGCTTAAACTCGCAATATCAGGGCTAGAGAATAGTTGGTGAATGGTTAGTAAATAATTGGGGAACGGTTAGGGAATGTTTAGAGTTTAGTTAGTTAATGGTTAGGGAAGGTAAGTTGTGTTAGGGAATGTAAATTCATAGTCAGGGAATGGAAAGGTTAGGGTATGGTAGGGAATGTTAGTTATGTGTCAGGGAATCATTGCGAAAGGTTGGGTAATGGCGGTGAATGGTTTGCAAATGGTTAGAAAATGGTTTGGGAATGGTTAGGGAATGTGCGAAGACTCTGAGGAAGCCACTGTGTGTGTGTGTGCGTGTCTAATGACAGAGGAGGGACACTCACTACCCTCCCACTGTTTCCTGTGAACTTGCACCAACTCCTTAGAGAACAAAGGAATCCTTTTATAGGTCCCTGTCTGCTGGTCAGTGGAGAATCAGCAGGCTTGCGTCTGCTTTGTGTGTGTGTGTGTGTGAGTGGGTGAATGTGTGAGTGTGTTTGTGTATGCGGGCGGGCACGTGGGTGTGCAGAGTGTAAACGTTTGTGCGGTGGTTCTGGTTATGTGAACGTGTTTTCTCTCGTCCATCTGCCTCCCATCTTTCCCCATCCACCATTTTTAATAAACGTTGCTTTTTACATACTGCAAATGAAGGGGATATTCCATTCCCTCTTGTCAAGGGTGAACACACCAGATATTGTTGCAGACCACCACTATGTCTAGGCTTGTGTTCCAAATAGCATCCCACCCACCTTTTATAGCGCACGACTTCGGAACCAAGCAGAAAGGGAAAAGGGATCAATTTAGGACACACCCCTTATCCCCACCAATAGCATCAACACCGGCCACCGCGGATGAGCCAGACTAAAATTAGGACTGGTATTCTCATCAGTTTACTCAACGACGGCCACTCAAAAAGACAGAGTGCCGGTTCAGGACCATGCATCTGGGATCGAGGTCCATCAACGCCAGGGCAGACCCAATGTGTTACATTCCATGCTGGGCCTGCAGCGGGTCCGTGCCAGCGCTGCCACTTTGAAGGGGGCCTCTGCGGTGGCACAGGTTTTGGGGGCATTTGGAGACCATGAGGTCATTAAGCTGGGCTCTTCATGATATGCCAGAAGAGAACTGGAGAACACCGCAGCTATTGTTTGTGCAGTGATGTGTATGTTCATGATTTGTGTGTGTGTGTGTGTGTATGTGTGGGAGACCTTGTTGTACTATACTTCTGAGGAGCAGAAATCCATTTTGGTGGTGTCTATGAGGACTCATCTTTTGGGGTTGGGTTTAGGGTAAAAATCTTAATTAGGTTTAGCATTGTTTCTAGGGTTAGGTTTAGAGTTAAGATTAGCTGTCTGGATATTGATTAGAGACATTTTGGGATTGGGTTCCAGGTTTATTTTAGATTTAGGGGGTAAGCTCATTTTCATTTTTACTCTACTCTCCTGTTACAACTTTAAAGTGATATTCATCGACCGAATCGGTTTCTATCAGAAGTAATGTTAGAGTACAATTTTACTTTTATTTATTTTTTTATTTTTTTAAATGTAAAGAAATCACAAAATGATACACATTATGAAATCTGCTAAATCTGCATATATTAATTTATTAGATATCGGAAGGGAAAATGCTTTGAAGAATTAATGGGGAAAGATGATCATGTGATAAAAGTAATAAAATAAAAGAATGTTGTAAACGAAAAAGAGCGGGAAATAGGATGAGCTGAAAATGAAGAGCCAGCAGTCGATGATGACCACACGATCATGTCCAGATGAGATTAGCTCCTTTAATATAGAACCAATTATTACCAGTGATCCGCTAGCACGTGCTAGATTAGCTGCTTTAATATAGAACTAATAAATACCAGTGATCTGCTAGCACGTGCTAGATTAGCTGCTTTAATATAGAACTAATAAATACCAGTGATCTGCTAGCATGTGCTAGATTAGCTGTTTTAATATAGAACTAATAAATACCAGTGATCCGCTAGCACGTGCTAGATTAGCTGCTTTAATATAGAACTAATAAATACCAGTGATCTGTTGGCACGTGCTAGATTAGCTGCTTTAATATAGAACCAATAAATGCTAGTGGACGTTTCAGAAGTGTATATGTGTTCGCGTTCATCGGCAGGCCCTCTCAGCGGAGGTTTCATTTGGTCTCATGTTATCCTCTGCCCTCGGAGACCCCCACACGCCACCAGACTCCTACAGCGGTCACCACGGGGACCTCTATGGAGATTTACTGCACCTCCACATCTTAAAAGCTTTTTTATAGTTGTAATGTTAAGCCCCAAAACAACATACCAGTCGTTGTCCAGGAGTATATAACATAGCTGCCTGTGTGTGCCGGCCACGTGCACTCTCTATCTCCGTCTCAAACGTGCACCAGCAGTGGGAGGAAGGGCGGGAAGCGCATGCATCTGTACTTTAGGCTAGACACCGCAGCTCCACCACGTCTGCCGGATTAAAGAAACCAAGGCTTAATAAACACGTTACTTTGCAGTTGGGGGATTAACCCTCCCTCACACACACGCACACACACAAATGGCCCTAATTCCTCCATTTCCTCAGCTCCGAAGACCTAACACACTTTCAGTGACACAACGACAAAAGAGAACACACCTACATGCTGGCGGAGACTTGAGGTCTTTTGCTCACAGTGGAATGCACCGTGTAATGGCGTTAGGCTGCTGTAATGGAGGTGGAAAGGTAGGAGAAGAGTTCGCTGTGCCGCGACCAGCTGTAGGACCTCCTCCCAGACACACGGTACCTAGCGCACTGCATCCCAGACACATGGTACCTAGCGCACCTCATCCCAGACACTTGGTACCTAGCGCACCTCATCCCAGACACACGGTACCTAGCGCAACCTCATCCCAGACACATGGTACCTAGCGCACCTCATCCCAGACACACGGTACCTTATTCCAGACACACGGTACCTAGCGCACCTCATTCCAGACACACGGTACCTAGCGCACCTCATTCCAGACACACGGTACCCAGCGCACCTCATTCCAGACACACGGTTCCTAGTGCACTGCATCCCAGACACACGGTACCCAGCTGACCTCATCCCAGACACACGGTACCTAGCCTACCTCATCCCAGACACACGGTACCTAGCGTACCTCATCCCAGACACACAGTACCTTGCGTACCTCATCCCAGACACATGGTATCTATATGTAATTTGTAAAGCAGTTGTAATGGGGCGGGCGCCGGTGTGGTGGTGGTTGTGGGGGGGGGGGGGGGGGGGGGGGGGGGGGGGGGGGGGGGGGGGGGGGGGGGGGGGGGGGGGGGGGGGCTTAGGGAAATGTAAAGTGAGGAATCTTCCCTGTCAGGGGGTGGGGGGAGGGATGCATGTCAGTGGGTGAGCAGCGCAACCCAAATGAGCCAGCGCCCCAGGGTGTCTGTTTCTCTGAGCTAAAACCACTGAGTTTAATCCTCCCCATCGCATAGCAAATCCCACCGACGTCTGCCCGGAGACAGTCTACAGAAGCGTCTTCCGGAGACAGTCTACAGCTACTTCTACATCGGGACTGACATGAGCCTTGCTTGGTTCTGCAGTATCGGCGGTAGCGAGAAGCTGCAGTCAAGATTCTGGTTCAGTTCTTTCGGCTCCACTTCTGCACAGTGTTAAAGCTGTTGCTGCATTACCTGCTCATGTGACAGTCAACATTGTTACTGTAGATGATCTATGGATTGTAATACTATCTGTTGATAAACAATTGCGTGCTATGTTTAGGGTAATGTGTACAATACTGCTAACCTACGTGCAGGTAAAGTAGTCATCTGCATCTTTCTAAACCAGGCAGTTGCTTTGCTAAGCTAACCAGTGAACCAGGCTAATAACAAGTCATGGACAATTCCGTCCCTGTCTGAGTCCTCCAGTCACACGCAGGTGCGGTGATCCGTGAACCAGGTGCATTGATCGTATCTACCTGAGACTGTGAAACCCAACATGGCTACATTGTATGGTTATCCACATAACATAGGAATCGTTCGTAGGTGTGGTACAAAAGGAGAACAAAAAGGATCTGTCAATAAAGGTGGCTTACTGTGAACTGAGGCCAAAGAGAAAAACACATCATTCTTTGTCTTGAGCTTTTATGTTGACTTCAGACGTGAACCATCTCAAGAGATACTGATGTTATAATTCCTCGGCACAGGGTTGTGTGTCAGTTAAGGTCTGTCTCTGCAGCATTCACAACTCAACCACATACACACACACGGGCTCGTCCAAACAGCCGTGCCATTATAGCAAATAACTACCTAAGTGTGGTTTAGCAGCAGGGAACGACATCTAACCGTATCTCGCAAAATCCATATCGCAATTTCCTTGAAGTCTCACGGCAGCCACACTGACAGCCTGTGCGAGTGAACCTGGAGATAGTACCTCCATGTTATTACAGTGCGAGCAGCTGCCTTGAAAGGGCCCATTCTGTCTGTCAAGGAGGATGTCTAATACCGGAGCATGCTCTGACAGATCCCCGTACATGTCCATTGTGAACGCAGACATGCGGCTTGACGCATGTAGTCAAGAGCTGGGGGGTGGGTGGGGGGGACTGGTGCCTCACCTTGAGCTGAACAAGCAATGACACCTAGTAGCCGGAATGATTGACAACAACTGTGCCGCGATCGTCGAAGGCTGTTGGCTGCTGGAACAGGATGCTGGCCGATGAAGACGACAAATGTGCCAGGCTATAGAACTCTTAACAGTGCTTGGATGAGGATAGGATGCAGTTGTTAAGTGTTAGCATAGCCCACCAATGACTGTCGCCAGTCATCCTAGCAGGGAAAGAGAGTTTTATGTCCATTAAGAGGGCTTTATTCACCGTCCCTGTGCGACGGGCTAAGTGGAAAGGAATGTCCATTTGGGGTCACCTTTCTCTGCGGCAGGCTTTGACCTGTGACCTTGAAGGGGGAACTGAAGCAACCCCACTGGCTGCAGAGTGAGTCTTTCTGTAGCTGATGAAATAAAAGTGGGCACGGTCAAACCCGTATGGTTGTTTGGCTTCTTCTGTTGTTTTGGTCCTGGTTTTTTGGGGGCCTGCCGATGCCTCCGGATCAAGGGGGTCAACGCAAAACTGAACCCGCGTCGACATGGTCCAAAGCTGGAGGACAGTTTTCCAAAAAACATTATACTACTAATGTGGAATGTCAAGCCTCCAGCGTGTTTCCCAGGCCAAATGAACAATGCCATGGTGTCTATTTGTGGCCATTACGAGGGGGAGTGTGGCGTGTTAAAAGGCACAATGGACTTTCATCTAAATCAAGAATAGACTGCTGCATTCAGCGAAAGCTTTGCTGACCATCTCAATTAATGCTTTTGAAACGCCACCTCTCATGAAGTCGTGAGAGCACACCAAGTTAGTGGCGAGAAGGGGAGCATTGAGCACCTGCTCGAAGAGATGGAACGCACAGTTCCTAGGTAGTGGGACTCCCTTATACTCCCTTATAAAATGTGTCTTTTTGTATATTAACCGTTGAAGCTAAAGCAAAGCTTGAAAACTTTACATTAAATATTGCTAGCTGAATAGCCGATGATGAGTATCAATCTGCCTAATACGGTGTTTGCATTCGTAGGTTATTGATTTATATGACACAACATATAAAACAAACACAATGCTGTATCTGGCAATCGGGTTGTTAGTACCAATGCCTCAAAACACTCGAATTTGCGCGCTGTGATTTCTACAGCAGTGACATCATAAAAAAAAAAAAAATCTGCATCAAGCAGTCTGTGTTTACCGTTGGCATCAGGAGTTGTCCCCTGGACGCATGACCCTGCGTCCCTGAATGGGTTTGGGGAACAGATCACACAAGGAACAGATCTAAATATCCGTTAGCTCTATACTCCTATTTAGCTCAGGGAGAAAGACGTGATAGCCCTGTGTCCAATCGCTTCCCACTCTTTTGGTGAAGCGTGAAGCAGAGACGTGTCCTCCCTTCGGTGGGTGTCGAGCTGAGAACCTTCGTCTGGTAGATTAAAAAAAACAAAAGAAAGCGTGAGCTGCAGTTTTTCCCCACTGGACTCCGTTATGACAAGCCTTTACTGCTCACACCGAGGGGGTTCATCATACATACTGGAGTTCTACTGTGTCTAGATAAGGGGCGTTTGGCGATTAGTGTCTGTATTTTAGAGAGGCATCTGTTTGGAATTCCCGTGTGTCCAACCTTACCCTCTTTGTACAGATCTGGCCCCATGTGACTTCTAGTATGTGTGTGTGTGCTGAATGCCATTTTCTCCCAGCCACCTCCCCTCCTCTGATCCTCCTGTTGGCGTGGCGAAGGAGCGGCAGGGGGCTTTCAATCCAATTTTCCATCGTTTAACACCACTTACCCTTGTGATTCACAAGCGCGCGCACACACACACATTCCAATTGACTATGTGCCTGTGCATCCAAAATGTGTCATGGTCCTGACACTACAGCCCAACAGGGCCACCTACCATCCAAGCCCATTGGGACTTTTATTTTGGCACGCTCTACAGGCACGCAGGACACGTTAGTAGGATTGGTTAGTATATAATATTGTCCCCTATACGATATGAATCACATCTGTTCTACACAGTAGAAACAATGGTTTCAGTCCCCTGAATAGGCTCCCGTGATCATCATTCATTCTGAAGGGTGATTCATCGTCTGTCGTTTTACGTCATGGCACGTTCACAGGAATCTACAAGGGCTTTCTGCACCTGAAAACAATTCCGTATTTAAAAACCACAGGTGTGACACAGGAGAAATACAAGAACATGATGAATCCAGCTTGACTCTGTCACACGAACAGAAACAGAGCCAATCATGTGTGCATGTCTGCAACCATAAAATACCAAGGGTTTTTACGTTGGCTCCTTACCCAAGACACCAAGTCTAATCGCAGTACCCGAGGGTTGGAGGGTTGTGGGGGGGGGGGGGTGATCCAAAAGCGACTCTCACAGCCAAGAACCTCAATGCCGCAAACATTTTACTGAGATGCCCCATCATTCCATTATATCAGCAGACACATTCATGAACTACAATGTAAATTACAATAAATAATCCCACGAGCACCTATAATTAAGTACATTATCTCACCAATGAGATTTGGGGTGTTAACTGATGTACATTTGGTTTTGACCACCCTGTATCTCTGGTTAACTTTGGTGATGGAGATTCTGGTCTGATGTACATTTAGTTTTGACCACCTTGTATCTCTGGTTAACTTTGGTGTTGGACATTCTGGTCTGATGTACATTTGGTTTTGACCACCCTGTATCTCTGGTTAACTTTGGTGATGGAGATTCTGGTCTGATGTACATTTGGTTTTGACCACCTTGTATCTCTGGTTAACTTCGATGATGGACATTCTGGCCTGATGTACATTTGGTTTTGACCACCCTGTATCTCTGGTTAACTTTGGTGATGGAGATTCTGGTCTGATGTACATTTGGTTTTGACCACCCTGTATCTCTGGTTAACTTCGATGATGGACATTCTGGCCTGATGTACATTTGGTTTTGACCACCCTGTATCTCTGGTTAACTTTGGTGATGGAGATTCTGGTCTGATGTACATTTGGTTTTGACCACCCTGTATCTCTGGTTAACTTTGGTGATGGAGATTCTGGTCTGATGTACATTTGGTTTTGACCAGCTTGTATCTCTGGTTAACTTCGATGATGGACATTCTGGCCTGATGTACATTTGGTGGTGACCACCCTGTATCTCTAGTTAACGTCGCTGATGGACAATAGGAGAAGGGTATTGGACAGTGTGACGGAATTTCTCCATTATTTTGGGTCCCGCATCCTGCCGTGCAGTTGGCATGCCGATCCTATGTCCCGTGCCAGGGGGCGTGTCAATGCCAGGGCTAGGGTGGCTGAGTGTGTGGGCGAGGGCCAGATGCCATCTGGACTGCCTTGTTCGGCTGCCCTGCCAGTCAACGCCGATGACCCTGGACAGAGGCGACACCAGTACCAGAGATGCCCCCGATGGCACTCCATCCGGCATCTAAAGATGGATGATACCCGGATGTGTAGAGCTGTTGCCCTTGGTTACCTGCCGTAGCATTGGCCAACAGGAGTGGGGGTTCCAATGAGGTCACTGTGACTAATGCAGCAACACCGCTAACAGAATGACTGTTGGATAATGGGATATCATATACCAAGACTACTGGTCTTGGAAACATATTAAAAATGTTTAATATTTCAAAAACCAATTGCAATGGCATATGTATGGCTGATTGTTCAGCCAGTCTTAACCGCCAGTGTAGTAACTGTCATTTCATGTTGGCCTCTACCGGGCAGAGATGAGTAATTATCTGGCCTCAAAGCGTGACCCTTTCAAACGTTGATGGAAGATATCATGAAATAGATGCTTGTATTTACTTTTTTCTAGCTCTACCGACTGTCATTAAAGACAACGTAACATACCTGAAAAGCAAAGTTTTGCTATCATTTCAAAAGGTGTCTTTTACAGGAGTAGTTCACTTAGATATCCTAGCCAGAAGTATTTTGTGGGGAAGAAAAATGCAAATGCAGTGTTCATTTAAAAAAAAAGTGAATACAAACTTACAGTAGTTTTATGGTAGTAATAAAGAATGGAAAACATATTTTTAAAAGGTCAGTTCACGAGGAAGTATATTGCTGTGTGAACCGCTAAAGAGAAACATAATATTTGGCCTCAATGAAGTTTACCTACCTACTTTCTCTTGGCTAACTTTGGACAAGGCCCGTTTGTTTTAGAGTACATTTCCGATACAGGAGCAAATCACTACTAGAAACTAGAAACATCTAAAATTAGCATAAAAGAAAAGCATAAAAGGAAAACGGCACATTTAAATGCATTGTTCTACCAGACTTCTCCACACATTTAGGTTAAAGTGACACTGGGAACAAGATTTTAAAAACAGTAGAAAATGGAAAGAAACAAATTCCTCCTGTGTTTAGGCTGAATGTGCAGAGGTGTGGATGCAGTCTGGGTCTCAAGTGTGGACTTATGGAGAGCTAGCATGCTAAATGCACTCTTAAATGCTAATGATTTTCCCTTGCTAGCCTTCCTCCCCTCTTTGAGAACTCTCTCTAGCATGTTAGTGGGCCTTGATTAAATCGGTCCTGGCTAATGCTGACAGGTGTCTGGATATATGAATGAGAGGGAAGGTAACATTGAATATTTCAAAGGCCTCAACGCTGTCCTTGTCCCTGTCCCTGGCATTTCTCTCTTTTGCACCGACTATCTCTCCCACACGGCGTGAGGACGTGAAAATAACATCTGCATGATTTTGGAAGAAAGGAGCGACTGGGGGATGCTGGGTAACCGGCCGAGACGGTGAGAGAAACTGACAAAAATGTATTTGGAGTGCCGAACCAAAAACGTTTGTTTAGCGAGGGTCAAGCGGTGCTAAATAAGACAACCATCACTTTAATTTCCCTGTCAGCTATGCAGGCCTCCGGTCTTCTCTGTGTGCTGAACCAGTGCTGATGTCCATCGACGGCAGTGTAGATGACATGCCTGTTTACCAGCATGTGCTTTGGTCATTTTCAAAACGCCATTTGCCAAAAGACACAAACAGGGCTAACGGACATGTGTACATTCTTCTCCATTTCTCTCCGTCTCTCTTATGTCCCTCTTTTTGCTTCTCTAACTCTCATTTTTCTCCCCTACTCTCTCTCTCTAACTCTTTCTTTCCCTCCCCCTCTTGTTCCCTCTCCCTCCCTCTCTTTTCATCTCTCTGCTCTCGCAATCTGTCTTTTTTGTTTGTTTCATACAACCACATCACATCCCACCGAACACACACGCACTCCTAGAGCCTCTGGGGTGTCGGACGTTGCTGACTGGCTTCAGTCCCGGACTGACAGCAGACAGACAGAGAGAGACAGACACTGACAGAGAGACAGCCTCCCCCAGAGAGGAGACACCCTGCCCTGCCAAGCTCCATGGCTGGACAACCCCTCCAGGGTCCTGGGGTGTGAGAATGTCCTGCATGAAATCAGTGGAACCACCGGTTTCCATTAAAACCCCACTATGCCTGCATTCCGGCCTGACGTTCTTCTCCTTCGTGTCCTTGTTAGTTTGGTTACATGCATGTTGGCTATTTTCCACCTAAAAACTTGGTGTGGGGATTTTTAAACAGTAGACATGTGCAATACAAAGGCCTAGAAGTCTAGGTCAATGGAAAGCTATTTCGAGTTACAGCAAAGCCCACCGTGAATTTGTTTGCACAATCCGAGGGAGAAAATGTTTACTCAAATAAGACAAATAACATGTACTTTGATGACTCACAATGTGAAAATGTACTTGCCCAAAACATCTGAGGACCAGTTTCTCCCCTACAGCGGATTCCACCGTGAAGTCTGTCAGATGCACGAAGAGTGAGAATTCTCCTAATGTGACCCAGTTAAAAGTGCATGGTTAAAAAAAACATCCTGATGTGTGTTAGCGAATATAAAGCTCTTTGTTCTGTTATCAATGCCTCCCTTCGCTAGCTGCTTTCATCTGTGGAGTCTCTTCAGCGCTCCTGACCTCCAGGGAAACAGTCAGAGATCAAACCTTTCAGCAATCAAGCCCCGGTTCCCACCTGCACAGTATAAGGAGCAAACGCCACCCTGCCTTCTGTCCTCAGGCGCCGCCAGAACAAGAGACTTGCCTCTGCTATATCTTTGGTTCCCCACCGTCTTCGTCTTCCAATGCACCATCCCAACATGGGGTAAGACATGAGAAAGGCCTGATCTCCTAATGCACCCATCGTCCCACTATGGGCTGTGACCTGAGACGTTCTGATCTTCTAATGCACCAAACCATCCCAACATGGGCTGTGACCTGAGAAAGGTCCGATCTTCTAATGCACAAAACTATCCCAACATGGGCTGTGACCTGAGAAAGGTCTGATCTTCTAATGCCCCAAACCATCCCACTGTGGGCTGTGACCTGAGAAAGGTCTGATCTTCTAATGCACAAAACTATCCCAACATGGGCTGTGACCTGAGAAAGGTCTGATCTTCTAATCCACCAAACCATCCCACCGTGGGCTGTGACCTGAGAAAGGTCTGATCTTCTAATGCACCAACCATCCCGCCATGGGCTGTGACCTGAGAAAGGTCTGATCTTCTAATGCACCAACCATCCCGCCATGGGCTGTGACCTGAGAAAGGTCTGATCTTCTAATGCACCAACCATCCCGCCATGGGCTGTGACCTGAGAAAGGTCTGATCTTCTAATGCACCAACCATCCCGCCATGGGCTGTGACCTGAGAAAGGTCTGATCTTCTAATGCATCAACCATCCCGCCATGTGCTGTGACCTGAGAAAGGTTTGATCTTCTAATGCACCAACCATCCCGCCATGGGCTGTGACCTGAGAAAGGTCAGGAGGTCAGTGGGTGGAAGTTATTTTCAGAATCCATCCTTGTTTCAGGTGACATGTGGTCAAATGGGAATTGGGAGACAGATGAAGGAAAAGGGTGGTTTGTCAATGCTGGTGGAGGATGTTTTGATTAGGTTGTGCCGATGCCTGGGTCGAGGCTGAACCGATATTAAAAAAAGTTTTGCTAACACACGTTTCCCAAAACCCGAGCTACGATTTGTCAAAACAAAACAAAAATACCCTCAACCTCAACAATGTACAATCCCAAGCATTATTTTGTCCCACCCGGGCTATGATTGTTCTGGGCTAGGATTGTTCTTCCACTTCACATTGTATTGCATTTGCTTTCTAATCCCCTCAGAGTGAGTGAGTGAGTACGCCGAGGGACCGAGTAACGCGCGTCTTCAACCAACCAGGCTTTTAGGATAACAACGTGTGTTGGGCAGACTGCAGCGACGTTATGCCTCAGGATGCTGGTCTCTATCTGTTTATTTCTTTAGGGGCATCGGGTGCTCTCATCGTCTGTGCCGATTGGTTCAAAAGTCGATGACACGGCGCGTGACCCGTACACAATCCCACAAACTTGATTTGGAAAGCAAAACTTGCCTGTCCAGATGGTGACACCCAATGCTGTGGTTCACCGGTGAATGGGGCGGTGCACACAACAACAGGTACCGGTTTGGCCGGCAAACAACGCTCTCTGCCTGGAACCGTGGCTCGCCGCCACATAACCTAGAGGATTTATAGGACTTACAGGAGGAGATGCCTTTACCACGACTGCGCCTCCGCAGGGATAAACGCTTCGACGTGTAGAGAGAGCAAACCCCCGGGACCTAGACCAGTAATAAATGAGACCCCAGGATGAAGGGACTTGGATTTATGAACTGCTGAAATATCTCCTCCATATTGTTTCACCACCCGAACAACTACAGGAGGAGAAATGAGAAACAGCAGGATGCCGTGGGAGATGAGAGATGGAGAGAGACAAGGAGAAAGGAGAAAAAAGACTCCCCTCGGTCCCATACTGTCGAAAAGCAGAGTGAGGGGAAATTCTCAAGCACCATTTCCAGTCTTTGGAATGTACTTATTAATACCAATGTCAAAGCACTTTCACAGGCCGTTTATTACACAGACGTAATGTCCATGCCCTCACAAATATGCTATTTGAGCTTGAACAATATACCTCCAATTTACTGTATAGGAAAAAGGTAATGTACACATAATATAGATAGGAATGTCCAATAAATCCAATGCTCCCAATGGTGTTTCCAGAACTGACTGTATTTTTTTATACTTCCACTCTTATTTTTGGCATTGAATATTTATTTATTTTGGTCTGGTGTGTGAGCTATCAAATGAGACCGCATCTTCAGAACCTGAGAGCTGATTATTTAATCTTATGTAAAACTGGCCAGCAGGTATTCTCTCATCTCCGGTAAATCTGGTCATACTTAAAACCCGCCCCTCTAGAGCTTTTCATCAATACTTAATTGGCCCATCTGCAGAGTAGACAGGCCGGGCATGGCTGAGTGCCTCATCTCATTGGACCATATCCGTCCTTTATCCTGGTGCCCAATGAATGTGAAGAGACCCGTGTCTGACATTTCAAGTTTTTCACCTTTTCTTTTTGAATTGATGGATAGAAGAAATGGATAGAAGAAACTAGAAATCTAACTTTTGTGTTTATTGGATTTGGATGGATATACCTACAAGTGTATTGGCTTTTGTTGGTGATACTTCTTGAAATAAAACCCTGAACCCTTATTTCTCTTCCACAAAACCCTGAACTAAAAGGACATGGCTCTGACGAAGGCTCAGGTATAAACGGCTAGCCTGCGTAACTAAGCGCTTAGCTGACACGTGCTCCAGTCTTTAGGTGTCTCGTTTCAGGCGAACACTAGTAGAATCATGATTTTGTTATTCTCGGGGACATGGATATTTCGCTGTATTGGATCATGCACAACATCTTTGGTGTGTAACACAAAATCAAATTAGAGTATGGGTCAGAGTATGGGTAAGGGTATGGGTCAGGGTATGGGTAAGGGTATGGGTCAGGGTATGGGTCAGGGTATGGGTCAGGGTATGGGTAAGGGTATGGGTTTGGGTCAGGGTATGGGTCAGAGTATGGGTCAGAGTATGGGTCAGAGTATGGGTCAGAGTATGGGTCACAGTAAGGCAAACAGATTTTTGGTGAGTCCAGGAAAATTTTCTTTTTTTTCACTGTCTTGTGGCTAAATTACTTCTCTTTGCCATGCTGAAACTGGCCTATATAACATGCTTGTTTACCCGGGGTATTCCAAATGATTTCAGAACGGGCGGAGGGCATCGTCCTGCAAGGTCCCTTTTCAGTGGCTCAATCTGTGTACATTGATCTGCCGGAACATTAGCCACTAAGAAAATAGTAAGTCTTTGATTGAATTTGATATGCTGAGAACCATTTCAGTATGGGACATGTTATCTAAGATGCTACTGCCCCCTTGCAAGATAATTATCCCCATATTTGAACAGTTGGTTGGGGAAGACGGCACTGGGAAATAGGCAGAAAGTAGCTCGCGCCACAGCCTGTTCTATATACAGTACATATTAATATCCTGTAAACGTGCCCCGTCGGTACATCAGATTTATTCTTCCAGCTTTCTGTGTGAGTAGGGTGTTGGGGGGAGTACTGCTGGAGGGTGTTGGGGGAGGAGGGAGGGGTTAAATGCCATACATTGTATTGCATTACCTGTAACACAAGACAAAACTGCGCTTGCAGTGACGTGTTGCTCATTCAATTTTAATTTGCTATCTTAAATTGTCTTTGGGTGATCATTTCTTCTCCCTGAGCACAGCTTGGCCTTCAATCAATATGTTGTGTATTTGATTTTTTTTGAATGAACAATTATGAACGAGCCTGAAGCGTGTTCGCAATCATCACAATGGTGTTGAGTTGTCGGGGATATAGTAAACGGTGCTTTCTGCAAAAGTAAGGGTGTGGTCAGAATTAGATTGGTGTAACCCTGTTGTGCAATCAATACGTTATTAAATAGACATTATGTGCTGTTCTGAGTGGGTTTGTGAGGTGAGAATATTTTGAGTTAATAATTCAGTCATGGCTGCCTTCCTTTGTGGATTCAAAAATTTCAATTTTTTTATGTTAGCTCCAAATGCTCTGATCACTGGTGTTGTCAGATTGAGAGGTGGAAAACTTCTTCATATCACTTTCAGATGTGTAGCTGTCATGTCCTGGATGCGGGCCCCTAGCCATCTCTATGCTTTGGGGCTCCCATTCAGGGCATGGCACATGGAGAGGCCTCTAGCCATCTCCATGCCATTGTGGGCTCCCCAGTCAGAGCAGCTGCATTCAGTTGACTCTGATTGGGGAGCCTACTTAGGTTCATTTTCTAGCCACACCCGGTGTGGTTTATTGTTTG
>JACXGK010000616.1:0-47758 GCA_016801125.1 Novumbra hubbsi
GAGAAGACATAAGAGCATGTATTAGTCATAGGGAATGGTTCAACAACACTACACCAGCTAATTGAGAAGACATTAGAGCATGTATTAGTCATAGGGAATGGTTCAACAACACTACACCAGCTAATTGAGAAGACATTAGAGCATGTATTAGTCATAGGGAATGGTTCAACAACACTACACCAGCTAATTGAGAAGACATTAGAGCATGTATTAGTCATAGAGAATGGCACTTTCCTTTTAATAAAGACCAGAACCAAAACAATGAAATAATGTTCATGACAGTGATAACTTATTGAGCCAAAGACAATGATGTATAGACTGGAAATGGATGATCCAATATGAACATGTGTTTCCACAGCATTGTAGGTAGGGGAATATCAGTGACCTTTCAACAGAGTGTCCACCCTCAATTAATCTGTCCTTGACTTCTTGTGGAGTATTTTGCTTCTGTTTCAAAACACACCAGAGAAATTCTGAGGTAACTAAAACAGATCGTCTCCAGAAGGTGATGAAAAGAGACAAAGATTAAGATCCACCTCTTCACTGGGGTCACTGGGGTACTTTGGCCCATGGCCTCTGATCTGCATAAGGAGAGGACCATTAGCGGTCAGGTCACCAATTAATCCCTATCTAGCTGGGAAGGGATGGAGACATGGGGTCCAGTCATTTCTTCAGGACAGAGGAAGTGACTCATGCTCTCAAAAGGGATTTGAGATGGATGTGGTAATAATCTAAAGGTTTATTCTGATCATGCTAAGCTCTGTAAAGTGACATATCTAGATGTACACAGCATGGCTGAGGGGAAGAAATAACTGAATGCAGTCTAGAGAAAGATGACGGTAGTCAGAAAGAGTGCTGTGTCAAATAAGTGTCACCCTCATCCAAACCATTAGAATAAATACCAAGGAGAAACATTTATTACTATTAGGCAAAAGAGAAAAGCTGAAGAAACGTCTGATAAACCATGAACATAAAAGGTTTTGGCTCACTTTGGATAGATGGCAGACATCTTTGCAGAGGCATAGCCTGGCTTGCAGACTCCCTTGCTGAGATTGCCATACTTGTACGTCAGCAACAAAGGCCTGTAGTACAAGACAGGGAGGTCAGGGATAAAGTCAAAGACGGAGAAGATATTGTGTGTGAGAGAAGCTTCAAAGTCAAAGAAGGAGAGAATATTGTGTGTGAGAGAAGCTGCGTAGTCAAAGTCAAAGAAGGAGAAGATATTGTGTGTGAGAGAAGCTGCATAAACCTTACTAAACAACCAAGAGTACTATCGGACGTGCACGATGATTGTAATTGCAATTCATTGAACCTTTGATCCCAAAAAACACACATAGATTAATATTTGACTGCCCCATTACATTTTCTTTTGTTGACATAGAAGCCAATTTCCTAAATAAATATTTTGTAAGGTGGCTAAATGACTATAACGCAATGTAATAAAATGTCTCTTTGACAGCAAATTAAAATGTATGTGTGCCACCGACATCTGTAATGTATGTGTGCCACCAACTTTTGGAATAATGTAAAACTGGTAGTGTTGCTAGGTAAAAAAGCTCTAATATATATATATAAATATTATATTATAGTATTGAATCTTGCTTACTTGATAAGGGATATAACACTCTTACAAAAAAGGACCAGATACTGTGCTTCTGGCAATTTACTTTCACATCATGTATGAAAGCTGAAAAATAAATGCTGATAAGTTCCCTTATCAGCATTTAAGATTGAGAGCATAACACCTCCCCTTAAAAGGAGGAGTTCCATACACCCTAAAATTATTTGGACAGGAACAGCTGTAAAACATTTATGTTAATATTAACAAGGCTAATTGTTGAGAACTCAGTAACAAGTCTTTCAGTGAAATGGAAGAGAGCCTTCTCTAACACATTGTTTATTTTACGTCAATTCCCACTCCCACCCACTGAGTCAGTGAAACACATATTAAACCTTGTAAACGTACTTATCTGTACAGAGTGGGTGTGAACCTGTTGATTGTGGAATGTCTACAGGTGGAAGGAGTCCTTCACATTTCATTAATCTGCATGCCAATTGGGCCCTATTGCCTAACAGATTAGATTCCTGCGAGCCAAAGTGGCCCCAAGACACAATAGGGCTTAGGTTACTGGGCTCAATGCATTTGAAGATGTTAAATGTTCAGGTCCAGGTGGGCCTGGTCATTGGTGAAGGCACCAGACCTCACAATGAGAGTTCCAAAAGGCCCTGCAATGGTTGAAAGTAGTGCAACATGAAGGGAGTAGGCCATTAGGGACGCACCCAGAAGGCCAGGATCATACATTGAAACCCACACACATTGATATTAAAACCATCAGCTATAACCTCATCGTGCTCAGCTCATGGCCTAGTCCAATAAACAGAGGCCCTTGGCTGTGCAGCCAGAGAGACCAGCTCACGGAGGTAAAGCTAGGGCACAACATCATGCCACTGTAATGAGGGTAGGAGTTATCTCTTCCACTAAGTGGTGTGTACATCTGCAATACATTCATAGGAACCGCAGATTTCAACCCACAGCCATCCTGATATGTATGTCTGACTAATGGATTAAATCATCAATTTACACTCACTGCAGCTAATGCAAAGATAATAAACTGTGAAATGATTTCCGTTCCTTGCAGTAGGAAAATAGTTTGGCCACCCAAAAACACACGGGTGAAAGGTTGTGTAGCCAAAACACTGAGCTACGTAAAGGGGTAAAGCACAACACACTGGATTATAGAATGGATTAGGGGAATACTTACAGGTTACCCTCCAGATTCAGCAAGAATCCCTGTTTGTCAAACACTAGAAATACAGATAGAGATTGAGATGATAGATATAGATATAGATATAGATAGAGCAAAGGAGAAAGAGAGAAAATTATGTTGATGACGGAGGAAAAAGACAAAAAACTGCAAAACATAAATGTGTGCATGAATCAATGGTTACTTTTTTCTATTTGATGTTATTTGTACCGGTTATGGATTATCTACAGGTAACAACATTCTGTAGGTACCATGAAGCTGAAAGAAACCACTACAATCTCTGAAGTGGAAGGTAATAAGGAGAAAAGGACATTTGTTGTTACAGGCAGCCTGGGTCAGAGCAAACGTCATGGATCATGAGTCAGTACTTCTTCCTCCATGGATACATTTAAATCTTCTAAAAACATGTCTGCCTGCAATCATTTTCTCGTGTTCATCCTATCAAAAGTCACTGGGGACGACAGTTTCCTCTCTGCCCTTTAGACACAGCCCTGATCCATGACTTCATGTCTTCATGGGTGTGGAACAAGAGGACAGGACCCGGGGAAATTATATCTGCTCTTCTCAATGGTCTGGCTGGCAGAAGTGGCACTGCTAGCCAAAATGTGTCCAGAAAATGACATGGCTCCATTTAACTAATTCACCATGGTTGGGATAACTTAAACTTGAGCTTCCATCATTCACAATCCCATGTTTAAAACTGGAAAGAACCAAACATGTGATGATGAAGCAATAGGAGGCTGATGGGTTTTTTTAACAAAGAGAGAAACGTACTCTAGTGAGTTTGATGAGGGGTGTATGAGATTGTACATTTTGCAGTGAAGGTAGCTGGTTGAGGAACAGGAAAGGTGCTTGTTGTTAATCTATTCAGCGGCCTTTGGGCTATAGATTTTAGGGCCTTGAAGTCTGAGAAGCCCATGGGCACTTCTCTTTAAAGACAGGTCCCCCCAGTGAAGGATGGATTGATGTCCTCATTGTTATGTCACATTTTACTTTCCTCTGTCAAGGTCCTATGCACAACAAGGACACCACTTTGATTATGACCTTAAAATGAATCCTCATTCTC
This sequence comes from Novumbra hubbsi, assembly GCA_016801125.1. Classification (NCBI taxonomy): domain Eukaryota; kingdom Metazoa; phylum Chordata; class Actinopteri; order Esociformes; family Umbridae; genus Novumbra; species Novumbra hubbsi. Next base: position 3,832 of record JACXGK010000616.1, read on the forward strand.
AATAGTTAGCCAATCATTAAAAGATGGCATGCCAAGTTAAAGGGGGAGGAACTTGACATTGTATTGGATGTAGGTAACAGCATATATGTACAAAAAGGCATGCAAAGCTGTTTCCGTTTGTCAGATAGGGGCACACAGAGAGAACCATAGGTGGTGCATTCATGTCCATGTGGTCAGTGTGCCACCGATTCACAATGTTGGGAAGTGAATGACTTCAACAAATTGCATATATAGTAGATGAAAGAACATAGCAAAACGCCACTGATATGACAAATAGACTATTGTTATCAGTTAGTTAGAAACACTACTATGATCTACTGAACCTCCCAACATGGATGCACTTTAAACCTAAATGCATGAACGGGAGTTTGTACGGGAATCTAGTATGTTCTAGTATGATTGCTGCCGTAAAACACCAGTGTGAAACAGGTGGCTGGTTGAGTAATGTTGGTCATGGGGGTTGACATGAACAACAAGCCACATTACCCTCATCATCTCCTCTAACACACCCAAACCCCCTCTCCCCGATAACTACATCCATGTCTTGTTCCACCGCTACTAGGCACCACCACCACCACATACAACAACATCCGTCACTGCGGTCAACATGGGTCAGTACTCATAGTGGCTCAACTTGTAATTTACAGTACACATCCAGCCTAGTTCAAGCAACTATCCGAGAGGAGCATTGCTTCCCATGTTAATGCCACTACCTAAAACAAAACCCCAATGCCCCAGCAGATTACCGTTTTGGAAACAAAACAGCTTTATGGCCATATGGGTATTGGGTAAACAACAAATATCCTGACCAACGCTAGAACCATAAACCGGAGACCTTGTCATGGTATCGCAGTGCCACCATTGATGCCAACTGTTAGGCCCCCTGACTCTCACTCAGTGTGTGACCTGGTGGTTTGTAGACTCCAATGTTTGTCACAGGTCTGTGACACTTCCAATGTCTGATGTGCAACCATTAAACATAGGCCTTAATAATCCCCTTTAATTAATGTTAAAAGCCATTATTATCTTCATCTGATCTAAAAATGACCCGGCAGTGAGTGTGGCCTGGCTTGGATTGGGTCCTAGAAACCCTCCTCAGAAGAAGCAACAAGCTGCTGTAACAAGCTGTTAGATAGGGACTGTATCCCAGATGAAGCGCTATTACCTAGTTTGTGCACTACATTTCACCAGAGCCACAGCATTCAGGTCGAATGCGATGAACTGTATTAAGGATTAAGGATGCCATTTGGTATGAAGACTGAAGTCGGGCTACACACATACCACAGAAGTTCAACAGCCCCATAGTGGCACCACAGATGGTGCATACGTATTGTGGCATGTAAAACCTAGCCAGGGTGTTTTGAGGTTGTTCATTTTGGGTTTTTTACAAAATCTGTTGTTTAAGGACATTACAATATGTTACAGCTGAAATAACCTCCTCCACTTTCTTTGACCCATCACCCAAGAGGAATTAAGACTCAGGGAAATGTTAAAACATTTGTTTTGAGATAGTTATTTTTTTAAATGAAGCCTGGACTCAAGCATCTCACTAAGGTCCTACATCCCTTTTATAAACTTGGAAACTAAACCGGCATCTGTGGAGAACGGTGAACAAACATCCCTCTTAAATTGCTAGCAAATGCTAGCCTTCTAGAATTCTCTGCTGTGAAATAATGTGTATTTTTAAAGACCTTGTGTGGTAGTTGAATGGGGGACAAAGGAGAAGGAAAGATGAGGAATGAGGAACATTCTTTTTAGCCTTAACATGTAACTATCATAGATTGTTACCCTATTTACCAGGTGTCTGAGACAACATTTACAGCAATGATCTGGAAGCAATTTTGGTTAACTGCCTTGGGACTGTATGACGGATTTTTCACCTTGACGGCTTAAGGACGTGATCTATAATACTTTTGGTTACGGTCAGATACTAAAACTGATAGATTATCTGCCTTTTAACGCTCTATATCCTTCAAGTAATGCTTTAGGTCTATGGTATGTTTTTACATAGAGCTCTCTGTGAATGGATGGGGAATTAGGGATAAAGTTAAACCATTTCGTTATTACTTGGAGAAAAACTCAGGCTGAAATTATATTTTTAACAGCATATTTATTATTTGAAAATGTGTCTTGTCTCAAGAGAGACTTCTGAATAAATGTCTTCTCAAGTGAAAAAAAGAATAATCCAATAAATCCCAGATGTCTTGGTGTAATTCGATAGAAATACTTAGTCCCTTCCAACAGTGGTTCACAAGCCTCAACGGAGCCATTCCATGTATTACATTTATTCCAAAGCTTGCACACCTGAATCCACTTCTCTAAAGTGAAGCCTAATGACTACTCATGGCAGGTGAGCTAGTTCTGGGTTACAATAAAACCCTGAGATGTTTGGGGGTCCCTAGGAGAGGCTTGTGAACCACAAGCCATAACTAAAAGCTTGACATATGTGGAATTCGGACAATATTAAGGTCAGGTTTTCTGCATTACAAAAGGTGTCAAAAAGGCTTGGTTCTACACACCTGTACGCAGACATTACTAATGTGTAATCTATGGGGAACCAGGCTCTATCTCGCAGTTTGCTTTCATTGTTTTAAGACCTTTATTCATCACAAGCAATTCAAGGTTTATGTAGTTATCTATGTAAAAAAAAAAGATCTAGGCAAGTCTTTCATAAGGCAGCTGACTAAGAAGTGAACAAAATGGTCTACTACTATGTAAATGGGTAACAACTCTGACTAAACAAAAAAAGGTCAGCCATCATTATTGCGACAGTATGGTTATGTTCCTGTTGTAGAGCACAGCACTTAACCCTACACAACAGGTTTGACACGTGTTAGACATCTGCATGTGGTCAACCGTCAGTTTAAAAAGTAGGTGTTCAGGATTTTGATCAGGCTCTGCTCACAAACCCAGGGTGAAATAGGCTATCCCCTGCAGGAGGTTTCGACTGTAGAATGATTAGGTAAAACTGATATTAAATATAAAGATATTAACTGGTAATAGTACAGGAAAAACACACAGGTTGTCGTCAGTGTATAGGGTTCCTACACATTTCTCAGAACACCTTTCACCTAGATTTGCATGACCACTTAGAAGCAGCATATCTGGTGAAGTATCTTATTTCAAAAATGTTTAGTTTAGATGGGAGTGGAACAAAAGTAAACCCAGTGGCTCGGGATGAGACAACACAAGAAAACATGTTTTCCTCATGAAAATAATTCAGTCATTTAATATATCAAATGATTTAAGAGCTGAAGAGTTATCTAGAGATCAGTATGATCTATCTAGTTAGCTTGTTCTGTATCATGATATTTCTTTTTTTTGTGTAATTTAGCCTACGCGTTTATCCAGAGCAAAGTATATACATTTTAAGAGAGCTATTCAAAACCACCACAAATGTTATTAGTAAGAGCATTCTAAATAATTAGTTTATCCGAAAAAAGGCAGTGCAGGAAAGAAGACCACATAAATAATACACATAAAAAGCACAAAAAATTACAAAAGACAACAGCGGTGGTGGAACTATTTTAGACACTATATGTTTTTTGGGTGGCAGATACTCATTCCTAGCCTCCAAGTAAAGCTGGTTCCACCATTGAGGTGACAGGACAGAGGAGAGCTTTTACTGTGCAAAATATGTTGCAACAAAACTGATTGAATTAAGTTAAATCTGCCTGAAGCAAGGCATGCCTTATGCAAGTGTTTGCATACATTTTCACCCCCCCTTTAAAGTGACTGACATCATTCAACAGAGGTCCAGCTTGTTGATGCCAGCAGTGTTACAATTAGTGAAATGGAGATCACCTGAGAGCAGTTGATGTGTGTCAAGTGATAAAAACACCTGTGTCTGGGAAGTCCAGTCCCTGGTTCATCAGTATTCCTACAACAATTGCAACATGAAGACAAAAGAACACTCCAAGCAACTCAGAGAAAAGATCATTGAAAAGTTTAAGTCAGGAGTTGGCTACAAAAAGATTTCCAACTCACTGGACATCCCACAGAGTTCAGTTAAATCCATCATTAAGAAATGGAAGGAGTATAGCACTTGTTAAAATCTGCCTAGAGCTGGCCGTCCTCACAAACTGAGTGAACGGGGAAGAAGAAGACTGGTGAGGGAGGCCACCAAGACCCATACGACCACTCTGAAGGAGTTAAAAGCTTCAGTGGCTCAGATGGGAGAGACTGTACATACAACAACTGTTGCCCGGGTTCTTCACCAGTCGAAGCTGTCTGGGAGAGTGGAAAAGACAAAGCCACTGTTGAAAAAATCTCACCCACTCATATGAAATCTCAACCTGAAATTCGCCCAAAGGCATGTGGGAGACTCCAAGATCAATTGGAAGATGGTTCTTTGGTTTGATGAGACGAAAATTAAGCTTTTTGGCCATCAGACTAGACACTATGTTTGGCGAACACCAAACACTGCACATCACCACAAACCCACATCTCCACCGTGAAGCATGGTGGTGGCAGCATCATGCTCTGGGGATGCTTCTCAGAAGCAGGCCCTGGAAGGCTTGTAAAGGTAGAGGGGAACAAAAATATCGCCAAATCCTGGAGGATAATCTGACAGTCTTTAAGAAAATTACGGGGTTTGGGAGAATAATTATTTTCCAGCAAGACAACGACCCCATACAGTAAAAGCTACACAGAAATGGTTCAAATACAACAAGGTGAATGTTCTGTGGCCAAGTCAAAGCCCAGATCTAAATCCAATCGAGAATTTGTGGCTGGACTTGAAAAGAGCTGTTCACACCCGATCCCCGAGCAACCTGACAGAGCTTGAGCTGTTTTGCAAGGGTGAATGGAGCAAAATTGCAGTGTCCAAATGTGCCAGCCTGATTGAGACACATCCACACAGACTCAGTGCTGTGTTTGCAGCCAAAGGTGCCGCTACTAAATACTGACCTGGAGGGGGTGAATATTTATTCAATCATCAACTTTACCTTATATATTTTTAATTCATTGATTATTTTGTAAACATCTGTCTTCACTTTAATATTAAAAAAGCCAAATTATACTGACCATGATTTCATGTATAAAAGCAACAAAAGGGGTGAAACATCCAAGGGGGGGTGAATACTTTTTATAGGCATTGTTGATCCCTGGCAGAGCATCACCAGAGAAGTTACCCAGTGTCTGAGGGGGTATGTGGGTCAGATATTAGACAGTTATCCAGTGTCTGATGGGGTATATGGGTCAGACATTAGACCAGGGGTCTCCAAACCGTTCCACGGAGGGCCGAGTGTCTGCAGGTTTTCACTCTCACCTTGTACTTGATTGATTAATTATGTCACTGATTGGTTAGGTGTACCCTCATCTGGTTATTTAGGTCTGAACCTTGAACCAATTTACAGGAAAAAACTAAAACCTGCAGACACTCGGCCCTCCGTGGAACTGTTTGGAGACCCCTGCATTAGACAGTTATCCAGTGTCTGATGGGGTATATGGGTCATACATTAGACAGTTATCCAGTGTCTGATGGGGTACATGGGTCAGACATTAGAAATACATATTTCAGTGCCCTGAAATAGGGAAACTATGCATGTACAGATCTTTATAACTAGTTAAACCAATATGTGAACAAACATTTAGAGTAGAAAGACAAAATAAATTATACCCGACCCAATAATTACAGAGGGTTCTGAACAGTTTCAATGGTTCTCTGATCCTGAATTTGCTGCCTAAAGTCTTTTAGCTCCCCCTGTTGTTGACTACAGCATGATTCACATTTTCGGGAAATAAACATCTATAACGGTAAACCAAAAATGATCTACAATGACTGTACAACAACAACTTACCACAGACACGTAGCTGTCATTGTTGATTGGCATAAGATGTCCATATGATGTGGTGATGTTTTAAATTAAACCAGTTAACTAACAGATTTGAGTGTTATTGCGGCAGCTGATGACTGCAAAAAATCTTTAAACAAATTGTGTTGCACAGGAATGTGGTACATTTATCAACAAATTTGTTGTTATTGCTTAATTCATGCTGTTTGTCATATGTTTGCCTTTCTAACATGTGATGGATGAGGGACAAAGCTGAATCAACTATAAGCATTGTCACATTGAAATAAATAAATTAAGACTATTTGTCTTAATTATTTTCTCTAGACTATTTTCTATTTGCTCTAGACTATTTGTCAACTTTGTGTAATCTCCATATTTAATAATAATAATATATTCAACTTTTATAACAGTCATTATAGAAAAATAATCACAAAGCACTCGACAATGCCGAATCAAATATAAATAAAATAATAATAAAATCAATTTGGTGGTGAATTGCCCGGTAGGCAACAGTAAAATAAAATTGACAGGAAAATCAGGCTAGCAGGACATGGGTAGATTACTGTACTACTGAGGACATTGTGTTGGCTACACTTACGTGGTTTCTGTCCCCATCCCCATAGGTGGAGTTTCCGGATTGAGTAGTAAAGAAAGCCCAGCATCAACATGAGACAGAGCACCAGGAGCAGTCGACGGGTCTTTCTGTCTCGCATCACCTCCCACTGTGCATGGCCTCCTCCATACCCCTGAAGAGTATAGAATATCATCAGGCATTGGATGACTTTTAGATATTGGATCCATGGATTTCTAATGGATTTCAAGAAATTAACTTTTAATGGACATAAAATACAACCCTGTTTCACAAAACAGAATGCAATGATGTGCAAATCATTTATTTCTGTATTCAATTGAAAATAGTAGAAAGACAACATATCAAATGTTGAAACTGAGAAATGTAATTGTTTTGGGAAAAATACGTGCCCGTTTTAAATGTGATGCCAGCAACACGTGGGCATGTAGGGGCATGTTTACCACTTTGTTGCCTCACCTCTTTTAACAATACTCTGTAAGCGCTTGGTAAATGAGGAGATTATGAAAGTGGAACGTTGTCCCATTCTTGCTTAATATAGGATTTCAGCTGCTCAAAATTTCGGGAGGTCTCTTTTGCTGTATTTGTCATTTCATAATTTGCCAAATATTTTCATGCTGTCGTGATAAGTCCAGAATGTGGTTGGGCATTGTCCTGCTGTAATAAACAATGCCTTCCAAAGACGTTGTCTGGACAGAAGCATGTGTTGCTCCAAATCCTGTATATCTTTTCGGCGCATTCACAGAAGTGCAAGTCACCCATGCCATGTGAACTAATGCACCCGCATACCAACACGGATGCAGGCTTTTGCACTGAGCACTGATAACAAACGTCCCCAACTTTTTTGGAAACGGCGTTGTAGTACAACAGAATGACACAAAATGCCGTTTTGATCTAGCTGTCAAAATAATAGAAGAGCGAAAACGAGAAACGAAGTGAATACATAGATACAGCAGATGAATACCACTGCACCCATACCACATCGACGGGTCTTGCCTAGGCATCGATGGATAAGGGTAGCTAGCTATCTAAGACTGACTAGAAAACATTGTTTTACTAGCTATTATTAAGTTGACAACATTCCAATGAGACACAAATCAAACCAGCAATTCAGTGAACAGGTTGGCCGATGTCGTTACAATGCACCATTCCTTCAGCTCGAAAATGAAGCAAGCACGTTACAGTAAAAACGCTACCTTAACAGACTTGGGCGAAATGCACAATTGTAATCCCTACCTTTAGACGGATAATGTCTTCCCGACGTGGTTGCACACCTTGGTTAGATAGCTAACGTTAGCTAAAGCACAGTACAGTTGAAGCTATTCTAGTTATTATTATTCATATCCTGTCATTCAAAATGTATGCCCTATGGCGAGTGGATGTGCACGGTCCATACTCATAAGTCAGTAGGCTACTGAAGGGGAGACCGGGGATGTGTGTCACGCTTTTTACTAATTAGCGTAGATTGTTTTATCACCTAGGTGGAGAAGCTAGCTAAATATTGCAGGAAAAAAATTTAAAAGCCCATGGTCTTGACTTTCTTTTCAACGTCGAGTAATGCGCCTCATAAACGCGACCACTTCAGGCATCAAGTGCCACAACCGGGTTTGTCACATAATAAAGAAGGTCACAACCAACTCTTCTTTTTGAACAACTCTTTGTATTAACTTGAGGGTCACAAATCCTTTATTTAACACTTGGCTGCCGAGTTGATAAATGGCCTGATTCATATTTTCAAACGTCACCAAGACAATGTTCCAACTAATGGCTATTTGTGTTACAGTCACAGAGAACATTAGGCTGCATGAAACCAGGCAGCATTACAAAAACATTAATAGAAATTGTACTTAAATGCAGTTTTTTAATAATAAACTACACGATAATATCAACATTATCGGATCATAGTCATAAACACTACCACACAGTTTCTGGAAAATTCGTATTCTTACTGTTTTATAGTAGAAAATACTCCACGTAACAGAGAAGCTCTCCTCTCTGGGCTGTTTAGGTGATAACTGACCAGCTGGTTTAAAAAATTATATTACATCTGATAGTTTTTTAGACATTATTTCTAAAGTAAGCTCACAATTAATATTCCACCCCAGATGGCACCCAAATGCCCTAACCGCGTAGGTGATTCGCAAGGAAATAACTGACCAATTCAGTGTGCATGCTCTGCTATGGAACGTTCCTTTCTGCCAATTCGAGCGGGTGATATCTATGGGATTTCCTTTGGGATACAAGGATTTGCAAATACATTTTAATAACTGTAAATCATTAACATGTCTTATAGTACTCTGCCTTTACACATGGCTCCGGTGACTCCTCTCCCTCACACGTTTAAAACAGGTAGGAAAATGATGAAACACTTGTGCTTAGCCATTATTATTAATCATTAATTATTAAAATGAAAAATTACAAAGAGAAAAAATAGAAACAATTCGATTATATCTTTGTATTTGGTACATATACTATATTATTGCAATGTTCCTTGATAATCAGTTTTTACTTTGAGGAAAATGTGATGTTTTTTCCAACTACCACACAATGCACTTGGTCATGACATCATCGCAAAGTGTAGTTATATGTCGTGGAGCTCCGCCCCCTAGAGGGCATTAGCTCCTAGTGGGTTACCCTTGCTGCGTAGCAGCCACACTGAGAAATGCATGCACTTACCTTGGCTTAGCCAATCAGGGCATGCCTGCCCCCAACATATAGCTGAGCGCACCCTCAGTTCAGCCTCCCTTTTTTCTTCAGCTTGACTGAACACTTCTGAGATTTTTAGCACTTGATGAACCACGTCGCAGATTATTCTTTTAACCGGCGTCATCAAGAAAATATAATTTTTTGTTCGTGGAACGTCTACCTTCTGGACGTCATCCTTCTTCCTCTTTGGGGGCGGTGGATCAGATGTTGACGGGGGGAGAGGGGGATGTTCCTTCTGGCGTTGTCCCTCGGACCCATGAACCCTTACTTCCTCGCCCCTTCTTCACTGGTGCATGGCGTGTTTTTTTTTTCGACGTGACACGAAGAGAGGACGTTGTCAAAAGGCTTGCCAAATCCTACATTCCCTTACTAGGGTCGTAGTGAGACACAAAGTGCTACGCTGTGTGAGGCTCTCTGTGGAGCTAGATCTGCGGATCACTCCCTTCTGGGCTAAAGGCTAGCTGGGCAAAAAAGGCCACCTTGTCTTCATTGAGGGTGGCAGAGAATGCTCCGCTGATCAATTATCCCCTACGTTGGGGATAGTTTAGCAACTCCATTAATTACCGCAGTCACATCGGCTATGCTATAGCCGGAACGACTATGGTTCCTCTGGTTATAAGCAGTGGCTTTGCAAAAGAAACATTTCTTTTCAGCGTAAGCCTTGTAGTTGAGGGTCAGTATAATCCTGTGTCTGTTGTTCAACCACGACGATGATCCAGACCGAATGGTAAGTCATTCCGGATGTGTGGCTGGGCCGTGCAGTGTTGTTGGCTCGGCCCATTGGGTTTTTGTGAAGAAGACACGGTCGTCACACGGTCATCCTTGTGAAAACCCTCGGATTTAGCGCAAAAGCTTTGTAAATTCGAAGACCCCGCGGATCAGAGCGTTCTGTGGTGCGTGTTGTGACGGCTTCCCGGTCCAGCCATGGGATGCGTTGCCTGGGCAACAGCCCTATAGCGCTTGTCATCACCCAGTGGTTCCTCTGTCCTGCAAGGTTCCCGGGTTGGCCTATGGTTAACGTTCCCGACTTCCCAGTGGAAGACTCGGGTTTGTGTCCCGCCTCCAGATTTTTCATTGATGAATGACAACATTGTCCGCCGAAGAGCTTAGGCGACGTTGCCTTTTGCTCCACGCTATGCGGCGAGGGTAAACCACTAGGAGCTAACGCCCTCTGGGGGGCTCCGCTCCACTCATATACTCATACATTCCCGGTAACTATTGTTTTTTAAGATAGTGTTGAAGTCAAAACTGCTTCCCCCCGAGTCCGAATCAGAGAATGTCCACACCGTCAAAGTCTTTCCAAAGTAAACACCTTTATTGCAGGTAATTATCCAGAGATCAGTCTCCACAATACAGCAGAGAAAGATCTGAAGTCCGTTCACATCGGACACAGTTTATGTAGCCCCCTCCCCCTCCAGTCATTGCATAGAAATTGCTGAGCGTGCTTCCTGAGTGGGCGTCTTGCAGACCCCGTCTCTGACCGTGGGGTCATCTGGTGACCTCGGAGGCAGATAAGGGAGGCAGTTTGAGGGGGTAGTATGGCGCCAGGAAATCTGCGAGGACACCTCCGCTAGCTCGTGTTTACTTTTCCTCTTCCTGGGTTCCTTGTCCGCATCAGTGTGTGTCCAGCTAAAAGCCAATAAACCTGTCTTCCTATACATAGTGTCTTTGCCTTAATCACTTGACTTATGGTCCTACTTCTGGAATGTACGAAGTAACATTTATCACCCCAGCCTTGCTATCTCTGAGTATACGCCCTACAGGCACGGTTTGTATATAATAGCACACCGCACATCTAATGTTTAATAAAATATTCCACAATTGCCACATTAGCGTCTAATTATCTACCCGTAGTTTTTTGGCTAGATCTAGGCTAAGATATTGATAAAAGTCACCTTGTCTCATATACATTGAGTGAAATGAGTATTAAACACGTCACCATTTTTCTCATTAAATATATTTCCGAAGCTGCTACTGACATGACATTTTCACCAGAGAATGTGTTGGTAATAACCTAAGTAATCCAAGAAACCCAAACAAATACGTTCAGAAATTAAGTTATGTGTAATGTAATGTGTAAAAAATTGTGACGTGTTCAATACTTATTTCACCAACTGTATATTTACCAAGTGGTATAAGCCTACATACAACAGACAATATTCAAAGTGGATCTAAAATTCCCTATGGAATTTTTGTTTTCCGACAATGTCATCCTTCTAAAAAAGGATTACAAAAAGCATCTGGCTACCTATGCTTGTTTGATCTGCAATATAAGCTTGTATTCTTTGCGATCTATAGATCGTTTTTCAAAAAGGTAAATATATTGGAAATATGTTGTGTTGATGAACATATTTGTAAGTAGTATTTTTTAAATGACAAAGGCCATTTTTGCTTCAGCTAGCACAGCCAGTCAAAGCAACTGGTGATCTAATGTTAGCTAGACAATTTCCATTTGTTGGCTCAATATTAACTAGCCACCCATACAGAAGACACATTTATTTGTAATTATTACATCTAAATACATTTGGCAAATACCTGTCATAACGTTGCAAGTCGCCGAATTAATATGCTAATATATGTTTACACAAACCAAGTCGTCTGGACATCATTTGTCACTCAGGTCTTTACTCCTGGCCATTTTGCCTGCATCCAACATGTTGACTAAGAGATCTGACTGTTCGCTTACTATTAAATCTACCCAGACCTTGACATGTGCCCTTGTGAGGAGATGATCAACATTATTTGCTTACCTGTGATTGGTCATGATGTTTTTGGCTTGTCAGTGTAAATACAATTGTCTCCATCCTTGACAATCAAAACACAGCTTTTTTTTAATGTTGGTTGACTACAGAAAATGCTATGAATCCCTTCTCATAATAATGTGTCATATTTATATTATAAATATATAGATTGACAATCATTAATTGTTTTTTTAAATACCCAGATGCCGTCAACATTTCTATTTTCTTAATGACCTTTTTCACACAATTGTGTAAAAGTTAACACTCTGACCTTAAATTGGATGATGCACCTTTATTGAGTAAACTGTTTAAAAGAATAAGAAAAACATCATAAATTTTAAGCCTGTTCAGATGGAAAGGAACGTTTGGCCCACTTTATAATGTCAAAGTTTATTTGAATGTAGTAGACTAATGGCTCGTTCATCTGGTTAAGAATGGATTCACTACCGTCTCATCAGCTACTCAGAACTGTGTAAGAAGTGTATTAATATAATCAACACCAACAAATTCCATTATGAAAAGTAAAGAAATTACGAGAAAAACAATTGCAATGTGAAAAATAATACCTGCATTTTTTTTTTAAATTACAAATAATTGTATTTGTAATAACGCATGTAGTGCTGCGGGTTTGGTTGCATGTGGTGGCCTTTAATTCTTTGTCGTCCTTCGTCTCAGCAGGTTCTCAGCATGAATTTGTGCCCCAAAGCTTTACATGTACTGCGTGACGCTATCAGGTCAGCATGGACCAAGATCTCTTTATTTCTAGGTTGTTCTGGAGGCTAAAGGTGGTCCCTACCCAATACTAGATTAAAAACAAACACAAATGGCCAATGGCCATGTAGAGTGCCTAATGAGCGCCTAAAATGTTCCTAATTTAAACTTTCTCACATATCTGTCTATCAGTTTGTATTGACTTGTAATCTTCTTGTTATCGCTATAGACACTTGCAGCAATATCCTTCCATACCTAAACCACACTGGACTAGCTAGTAACAAGACAAGTATTGTTATTGTTTAGATGCAGGAATCTAGTTTAATATATTGCATTCTTTCTTCAGTTACATGCATTTCATTAAATCATAACAATTAAAATCTGATTTATTGACTTGTTCAAATCATCTTGATACATGAAGGGATGACTCCTAAAACAAATTATTGCTTTGTCTTGTGTGAGACTGTATGGTTGTACAAACATATTATTACACCATTCCTTAATGAAATACACTTATGACCAAAGACAACATTTGAAAATGATAAAAATTAATTGTAAATAAAACATCAGTGGATATAGTAAGGTTTAATGGCTATGCAGAGGGCTAAATAAAGCATGTGTCCGAAATGACAACCTATATCCTATGTTACTGCACAATTTCTGGCAAATTGTATGATTGGTTATTGCTGGATAATATTTAATAGTGCAGCTCGAATGTGGTCAATAGCCCCCCCCATGTGGTCACCAGAATAAAACAAATAAATGGGGTCTCTGCCCAAAAAGTTTCAATACCCCTGTCCTAGATTGTTCCAGTGTAGTTAAGTAAATGTTCCATCTACCATCGTTCTCCTATGTCAGAACAAACATTCAGAAGCTGTAACCAGCCTTCCGTCCTGAAGATAATATAGCTCACAGATGGACAATGCCTCCTCTAAGTACCTATGTCACAAGCACTTTGAGTTGTGAATCCCATTGGTCAGGTCCTGTATAACAGCTTCCTTTACCAGCTTAATCAGCAACTTCTTCTCTTGACAGATGTTATGAGTCCAGGACTGTGAGGGGGGTAGAGAGAGGGAGTCCAGGAGAGGAGATTGGAAGAGAGAGGAGGAGGGTAGGAAAGATATGAGCAGAAAGGGGTTCAAGAGAGGAGATGCAGAAGAATAGTAGTGGGATTTGAGAGGAGGAAGACATAGGTAAAAGTTAGGTATTTTACAAGAGATGCAGGTAAATAGTCCAACTCTATTTAGTAAAGCAGGCCCTGCTGACAAAATTGTGCTGGGTCCATATTGTGGTACATTCAAATGTTAATTACAGGTTCTCAGTGGCTGTAAAAACGACATTAGTACCATGAAACAAGACCGAAAGGGACCAGATCATTGAGGTTGTCTGCAAAACTAGAGTGTATTGAGAGGCCCATGACAGACCAATCCCTTTGAGCTGCTGCCAAACAGGATAGTATCTATTGGGGCTATAACCCAGTCGTCCTTCTTCCTTCTCAACAGAATTCTATGCTCAGGACTTCCCACTACAAAGATGGATAATCTGTCAAAGAAAATACGAAAAATGGTAGATCAATGTTTTGCAGCAGCGTAGAGGTGGAGCTGAGACGTCTTTTTGTTTCTTCAAATTCCAACACGAAGTCGAAACCCACCTGGGAAAACCACAATTAGCAAAACAGCCCCAAAACATAAAAAATCCACCACCATATTTTAGGGTATTGGGGCTCTTTTTGTATGCAGTACACTTTTGTCGCCAAACATAATGCCAGTAAAGAAAAATTGTCTCATCTGACCACAGATGACAAAGTTCTGTCTCTGCATTTTCCCTATCTGTGCCTAGTGGTATTTTCAACTGTTTCTTTATTTTTTATGTTCTTTACCTGGTCTGTGTAGGTTACCTGAGTAGCTGGGTAGGATGACACTGTCAGACTGACAACATACATCACACATGCCCCTCTTTCAGCTTTCAGTATTACAACCGGGCTCTGCAGAAACCTAAACAACTGTAGCATGGTGAGATGCTCTGCATTCTCTTTTTATCCATGTTGGGTGTGTGTCAATGGGCCTTTGTGACTCCTTGAAGGTGAACATGGCTGTGGTCAGTTTCACGCCACTGGTACCTCATTGATGGCCGCCATCCTGATCTTGTCAAAGTAATGAATGGGGGCTTCTGGGGTTTTCAAGTCATAGCCAAATCCAGCCACGGCTACCTCATCACAGTTATGAAGGGCCATTGTTATGGCAACCGTCCCCAAGGTCGGAATATTCTGGAAACCAAAGAAGACACATTTTCCAGAAACATGGCATTGAGTAAAGAAGCCTAGTATCTCAGGGCAGAGAGTAAAGAAGCAAAAACATAACCATGATAGTTTGAATGAAGACTGTGACTATTTTAATTTGGACTAAACATAGGCTACATGTTGTAGGCTAAGGCTATGCCTTTTAAGTAGAATTTTATAAAATGTAATAGGCTTGGTTATATTCACAAATACCCTTAGGCTTCCAGAAAAAATGAAGAGGTAAAATATGTTTGACTTTGTCTTAGAGCAGATTGGTTTAGTTTGCCTTGTCTGATATGAGTTATGATAGACAGGTTTGATTAAGAGCCTCTTCCCCGTTTCCATATTTTGTTATGTTACAGCCATATTTCAAAATGGATTGAATATTTTTTTCCCTCAAAAATCTATACACAATACCCCATAACATTTTTGCAAATCTATTTGAAATAAAAAAAATCACAAAAGTATTCACAGCCTTTGCCATGACACATTTGAGCTCAGTAGCATCCTGTGTCCACAGATCAGCATTGAGATCTTTTTACATCTTGATAGGCATCCACCTCTGGTAAATTCAGTTTATTGGACATGATTTGGAAAGGTACACACCAGTCTATATAGTGGTCCCACAGTGCATTCCAGAGCACAAACCAAGTCCAAGGAATTGTCTGTCGACTTCAGAGACCGGATTGTATCGAGGCACAGATCTGGGGAAGGGAACAGAAAAATGTCTGCATTGTTGAAGTTCCCAATGAGCACAGTGGTATCCATCATCTGTAAATGGAAGAAGTCTGGAACCACCAGGACTCTTCCTAGAATTGAGCGATCTGGGGAAAAGGACCTTAGTCCGGGAGGTGAACAAGAACCCGGTGGTCACTCTGACAAAGCTCCAACGTTGCTCTGTGAAGAGAGGAAAACCTTCCAGAGGGACAACCATCTCTGCAGCACTCCACAAATCAGGCCTGTATTGTAGAGTGGCCAGTAAAAGCTACTCCTCAGTAAAAGGCACATGACAGCCCGTCTGGAGTTTGCCAAATTCACCTGAAGGACTCTCAGACCGTGAGAAACAAAATTCTCTGGTCTGATAAAACATAAATTAAAGCATTGTCTGGAGGAAACCAGGCATTGCTCCTCATCACTTGGCCAATATCATCCCTACAGTGAAGCATGGTGGTGGCAGCATCATGCTTTGTTTTTTTTTTTCTGCAGCAGGAACTGGGAGGCTAGTCAGGATCGAGGGCAAGATGAATGCAGCAATGTACAGGGATTCGTGATGGAAACCTGCTCCAGAGCGCTATGGACGTCAGACTGGGGTGAAGGTTCATCTTCCAACAGGACAACAATCATAAGCACAGAGCCAAGATAACAAAGGAGAGGCTTCGGGACAACTCTGTGAATGTCCTTTAGTGGCCCAGCAAGAGCCCTTGACCACAGCAAAGACTTAAGGTGTAATTGCTGCTGAAGGTGCTTCAACAAAGTATTCAAGGCTGTGAATACATATGTTGATATTTTCTTTCTTAATTTCTGCAAATCTTTTAAAAATATCAGAACAACCTTTTTTAACTTTGTCCCTATAGGTTATTTTGTGCAGATTTTTGAGGAAAAAAAATAATTGAATCCATTTGGGGTTAAAGCAGTAACATAACTAAATGTAAAAAAAGTGAAGTGCTGTGAATGCACTGTATATGCTGGCGCCAATCAATGCCAGCTCTAAACAGCAAGACATATCATTCTCCCACATTTTGTCACAATACACTAAATAACAACACCAAATTTAGTAGATCAATACAAAAAACTAAAACCATCACTGAATGACTGAATTTGATCATAAATTATAATTCCCATAGTAATAATTTAATCACAGATTCCTGGTTATATGCATTTACATTATCTTGGGTTATACAGAGTTATTTATAGTAAGTTACTAAGTGAGAAGACACATTTCTATAAAAACAGAAATAGTCTCGACCCGGCCTTTAAGTTATTGTCTTTGGATGCAGAGGCAACTGCTCTGTTACAAAACAGTTGGCCAGCTAGTATTATAAATAAATACAAGCACACACGTTAAGGGAATTTTCAGGTCTCTGCATGAGCCAATCAGCGTAAATTAGACAATTCCATTAGTCAACAGGAAGTTGTCTAAATATGCATAGAAGGGCAAGAGAAATCTCTGAAATACATGTGAATGAATTAAACAACAGATCCTGTACATTGTGCACATTCTGATTTCATGGAAGTGGGCCACAAAAATACTGTCCGTTGATTTCCAAATAACATTCAATAGGCTATATATATATATATATATATATGTATATACATGAATGACTAAAAGTCAACATTGTAAAACCTAATTATAAGGCTAAATGTAAATGATAGGTACTAGCTGGATCCTAGTGGTATATTGCTCATGTTGGTCAGCTTTAATGTATTGGACCTTAACTAGTATTCCAGTCTCTCACCCCTTTCCCCATTTTTCCTTTGTTGTATGGCATGCCAATCAACCTGAAGGCAGCTTCTTGTATGAAGTAAGGGTTCAGGATTCTCACGTCACTGGGGTCCCTGGGAATGTGATGCGGCACAGACTTCCAGAACATATCTTTGTTAAACTGAAATGAAGAGTGAGACAAAAATGGAAGAGGTGTGTTAGAAGCATTGAAATGTCCCAGAGTTGAGAACAAATGAAGACATCAATAACACATTTACCACCTTCTATTACCGTCCTGCTTCAGGCCGATTGAGATACTTTGTAGCTACAGTGGGGCAAAAAAGTATTTAGTCAGCTACCAATTGTGCAAGTTCTCCCACTGAAAAAGATGAGAGGCTTGTAATTTTTATCATATGTACACTTCAACTATGACAGACAAAATAGGAAAAACAAATCCAGAAAATCACATTGTAGGATTTTTTATTAATTTAATTGCAAATTATGGTGGAAAATAAATATTTGGTCAATAACAAAAGTTTATCTCAATACTTTGTTGTATACCCTTTGTTGGCAATGACAGAGGTCAAACGTTTTCTGTAAGTCTTCACAAGGTTGTCACACACTGTTGCTGGTATTTTGGCCCATTCCTCCATGCAGATCTCATCTAGAGCAGTGATGTTTTGGGGATGTTGCTGGGCAACACAGACTTTCAACTCCCTCCAAAGATTTTCTATGCGGTTGAGTTCTGGAGACTGGCAAGGCCACTCCAGGACCCTGAAATGCTTCTTACGAAGCCCCTCCTTCATTGCCTGGGCGGTGTGTTTAGGATCATTGTCTTGCTGAAAGACCCAGCCACGTTTCATCTTCAATGCCCTAGCTGATGGAAGGAGATTTTCACTCAAAATCTCACGATACATGGCCCCATTCATTCTGTCCTTTACACGGATCAGTCGTCCTGGTCCCTTTGCAGAAAAACAGCCACAAAGCATGATGTTTCCACCCCCATGCTTCACAGTAGGTATGGTGTTCTTTGGATGCAACTCAGCATTCTTTGTCCTCCAAACACGACGAGTTGAGTTTTTACCAAAATGTTGTATTTTAGTTTCATCTGACCATTGACATTCTCCCAATCTTCTACTGGATCATCCAAATGCTCTCTAGCGAACTTCTGATGGGCCTGGACATGTACTGGCTTCAGCAGAGGGACACGTCTGTCATAGTTGAAGTTTATCTGTGATGAAAATTACAGGCCTCTCATCTTTTTCAGTGGGAGAACTTGCACAATTGGTGGCTGACTAAATACTTTTTTGCCCCACTGTATATGTGTGCCTTTCTAAATCATGTCCTGTTAATTGAATTTGACACAGAAGAACAATTAAGTTATCAAGGATGATCAAGAGGCAAAGGATACTAAGACTAAGCTAACATATATTTTTTTTAAATACTTTGTTAATTATTATGTGAAAAAGAACACATTTAAACATTGGACATTTGTGACTTCCAGGGGATCCTGTTGCAGGACTCTCTGTTGCCGGCCTTACAAAAATATGTCATGACTCTTGGTTATGTAAAAAGATCATTTAGATTGAACATCGTGTTTGCAAACTGTACATCACAGACATGCCTCACCAGTCTATTTTTAAAGACCATGGACCGCAGCCAATAGAGATCTGAAGATTTGAATGCAGAAAGCACAAACAGGGAATCCTCCTCGTACAGGTCGGCCTTTTGAATGGCTCCCTCTGGGTAGGTGATCCGCATGGTGGTCCGGCTGCCCACATCCTTCTCGTAGCCTCTCACTGGGGCCTTGTTCAACCTGCAACACACCCAGATCAACTGGCAGGAAGAATCTATCACCAAGGGGTTCTCACCATCACACCACATGAGCTACTTCTCAATATGTACAACCTTATTTAGTTGAGCGGTGCAAGAAAGTGTAATTTGATAGAAAGTAATTATATAGAATGTGTAACTTTGTCGTTACTTTATCGCATCACTTTCTGTAAACAAGAATGTATGAATAAATTGGTGTTCAATATTATTACCATTTGGCTGTGGAATAACATAAGGGAAAAGAAGGTCTGTTATTGTTATAGTGTGTCAAAGTACTGTTAAATCCACAGACTAAAAGATTGTAGTGCTTGTTAATATATAATATGGAAATTAGATTCCAATGCATTTATTTTGCTTGTAAAAAATGGGACCATCAGCAAACAACATCAGGAACACCTGTTGCAGGACGTCAGAGAGGCTGGATGTTCTCAATACATTCAAAAGGTAAATGACGAAAGATAATAAAATGATTCCAAAAAATATTATTTAAGAAGAATTTTGTTGTTGATGAGCCTACAATTGCGTTCCTTAACACAATGTTAGGCAGGAGTAGAGCTTAGCTTTCACTCCCATGAATGCTAGGCATAGCCACACAGCCCCTAACACTCTCCCCAATTTGTCAATGATAAGCCAAGCATTCTTGTAGGCCCAACTGATTGGCTGCAAAGCTCTGCCTCTAACCCTGGGGTTTGCCTTTATAAAAATCTGATGAAAGTGTTTATTTTGAATAGAAACAATGTTTGTCAGCATAGAAACCAAACTGTGCAAGGAACTTATATCCTATATATCATAGGCTTATGATTTATTACTGGTGCAAAGTTTTTGAAAGGCTAGTTCTGAAGATGCCACAGGCTTTTTGAGAACAGGGCAAAACTGCTTTTTAAATAGTATGCCCCAAACTCGCTTAAAACATTTTTGTTCATTATAAGCCAATTGAAATATATGAAAATGAACTTCTAATGGTTAACTGTGACAGTTTTTCTTAATTTGTTTTACTTCATATTTGCATTTTGTAGTTTCTAATGCTTTTAAAACCGGGCTGAGATGGGAAGGAGACATGGGACTCAACTGACTAATCCGTATTCATAAATATAAAGCAAAAAAAGGTAAACTCAGAGACCCCCAGCCGTTTCATGGGTTTAACTTATTACAGCTTTTAACTGTGTATTTTGAATAATGTAGGACACATCAACCACTGTCTTAACTGACCTTACAATCACATCATACTTGTCAATCCTCCCACCCATAGACTTGTTGTTCAGAATACCACCATTACCGATGATGATACACTTCTTGCAACTCAGACTAGAACAGCAAGGGAAAAACAACAGAAAAATAAAGTTCTGTAAGCTTTGTGAGGAAAATGCCAAGTACTGAACGGTAATTCAATATTCTGAAAGTGACAGTAATTCATTTGATTATGATATTATGCACAGGAAGTTGTATATATTGGGCACCCCTTACAGTCTTACGTAATAGGGCATTTGACAAAATTACCTTAGAGATCTACATTTCAGCTTGATAAACAAATTTCCAATTTCCAGGCTTCAGAGAAAGCTCTGGAGTTTCTGTATTATAGGTTTGCTTTCTAATGTCAACGTAATGTAGGTCCAACACTGAAATCACCAAAGCTACTCTGTTGTTGTAATACAACCAGGAGTGTGCTAAAGGAAAAACATACATGTCAAGCTTTTCTCCCAGCCCATAGCTCTTTGTGGTCTTCAAAATATAATCTAGGATCCTGTCTGTGGAGATAAGAGAAATACAAAATAACTTCTCGGGACAAGATGCACCATCACCTCAGTGGAGAACGGAACACAGTGTAGTTTCTAGGCCTGCTGGACCATCTTGGTGAGTGATGAACGGCCCAGGGCAAGGAGCCAGGACAAAGGCCTGGTCACCACTCACAGCTCTTTGTGTTTTGGTCCTCCTCTCCCCGCTTATTGTGCTGCTTGCTTCTGCTATAGGTGTGATTAAAGACAATGTGCTGCGTACTGCTCTTTGGTGTTTTCCCAGATAATTCAACTGAAACCCAATTCTCATTTCGCAATGAACACCTGGCAAAATGCTGACAATTGCAAGAGGCACCAGCAAACGTGTACACATAATATAAATAAAACCCTATAGAAGAGAAATAAAACTAATGACATTCAAATGTTTATATTACAAATGTTTCCGAGCAGATTCAATTTGATTACATAACTTACCTTGGTTGAAGCAAAATATTAAATAAATTACTGCCACCCTGTGTCCCAAACAAAAGTTGTTGCTGCGTAAAATGCAAATAAAACAGAGGGCAATGATGTACATTGAAGCAGCATATGCTGCCATCCAGACAGCATATTTTTAAACAAGGGCCTCGCTTATGTCAGCATGACAAACCACATTCTGCACATATTACCACAGTATGGGTCCATGGAGTCTGGGTGCTAAACTGGCCTGCCTGCAGTCCAGACCTGACACCCACTGAAAACATTTGGTGCATAATGAAACAAAATGTAAGACAAAGGAGAAATCTTGAGTAGATTAAATCCTATTTCAAGCAAGAATAGGAAAACATTCTACTATCAAAACTATAGCAATTGGGCTCCTCAGTTTTCAAACGCTTACAGAGTATTGTTATAAGAAGAGGTGAAGCAACACAGTGGTAAACATGCCACTGTCCCAACATTTTTTAAATGTGTTGCTGGTATCAAATTCAAAATGGGCATGTATTTTTCTAAAAACTGAAATTGTATCAGTTTCAACATTTGATATGTTGTCTTTGTACTATTTTCTTCATTATTATAATATCAATTATTTTCACATTTGTAATTTTGTTTTTATTAGCATTTTACAGTGTTCCAACTTTTTAGGAACAGGGTGATGGATAACACAGTGTTTGGACTCCTTGGTTTGAGACAAGACCCTATCCTGTTCATGTAGTTGAGCAGCCATCCTCTCACAAAGAGCTGGATGTTAAATTATTTAAAAAAATGAAAAAAGTCCATACCTTGATATTTCGTTCCAAAAGGTAGGTAGAGGTTGCGGGTCGTGGAGAGTGTCCTATAATTCATATCGAGGAACATGGGGGCTGATTTAGTGAACCTAGATATAAATGGAAACAGAAAATGTTTTGACATGTTAGAATGAGAATGCTTAGAATTAACAGGACTGAATAAGCCAAGACAGAGGACTGACTAAACCCTGTTTGGACAACCTCTGGGTACACTGTTTGAACAAAAGTATTAGGCCACATCCATTAATCACTGAATTCAGGTGTTTTATTTAGTCCCATTGCCACAGATGTAAACAATCAAGTACCTAGCCATGCAGTCTGCCTTTACAGAAGATTGTCTGTTGACTAATCTTCCTGCAACCCTCTCTAGGTCTATGATCACTACTTTCCATTTTTTCTCCTCCAATCCTACAGCGTCTCACACTCAACCCAAATGTGTGTTCTCATGTGCTAATAATGTTTATCTTGTGTCTGAACACAAGACCTAAGGTTGAGACATGAGTAGATCACTATGTTCTGATATGGTGCCAGGAAGCATAGATGGGAAACATGTCCCTAGAAGATAAGGGAGTTATTCTTTGAGTAATCTTGTGCCCCACCCTCAGGTTAGCACTCCAACCAAGGTTATAGTGTATAAGTCAGAGGTGGTGTGGAAATCATTTTTTGTCCTCCCTGCATGCATCTTGAAAGAACTGATATCTTTGATATGCAATTGCACACTCTCTTTACCAATTTAATTCACCTGTCACATTAACTTGTTGACTGTTTGGAAATAGAAATATATCGGGTTGAATCCATCTCCACTAGAAACTTAACTGAGGTCTCTCTATTGCGTCACAGAGGCTCAACGCACAGACTTGCATTCTTTTGTTTCCATCATGTATCCCCTGCCTTTGGCCTAATCCCTTGCTCTTGGTTTAGACTAGGTGCTAAGTTTCACATAACAAATCAATGTATTTGTCCACTCACAAAGGTCCATTGCCTCTCGGCTGATTAGTCAGTCATTGTCTTTAGAAAGGGGAGGGAAAGTGAGGTTATCTTGTTACTGATTGGCCCTCAGTCACAAATCTGCAGGAAAACCGGACTAGCTTGTTTGTAGGGCAGGGTGAACCACACATCCTTTAACTTGGTCCATGCACGGCTGGGGTACATTGAGAAGGTGTGTTAAGGAGTGCCTGGGAGTGGGGGTTCACAGTTACTGGTTCCCATATTTACAAACCTGGGTTGAGATGTTTACTTCCCAGCTACCCTGATCCAAAGCCTCAGTGGACTAAGATGTGACTAATACAGGACAGGTGGTTTCAAATGAAAACAAAGATTTTGTGGTGCAGTCTAGGAAACTGCCATAGTAAGACGTATTAAATGTCATAGTATTTCAAGCATGAAATGAAGTAAACCTAACTGTTAAACCGGTCTTCCACAGAACAACCAGATTGTGAAACACAGTTAATATTAAATCTTAAGGCATTCTAAATGAGCATTCTCCCAAATTCTGACTGAAGGATGTACTAAAGTACAACTCTAGGAAACTGTCTAAACTGGTTAGCACACACCTTCGCCCAAATGTACAACAAGAGGTTCTTCATCACATGACGTTACAATTAATATTGAGGAGACAATTAATATTTATTGCGATCAGTGCTGATGAATTGCCATATTCAATACAGTAGGACGCTAATAACACGAAGCCTGTGACATAGGAGAGCAAGTGCTCTCTTCTTAAAACATTTGTGAAAAGGCGTCATCATTTCATCAATGGATAATAAATGAACTATAATAAACTGAAATAGAAGCAAAGAGTGACTATTTCATCAAATACACAACCTGCAAATATGCCATGATAACACATGAACATAAAACATTTATCTCACTCTGGATATAGGGTGGCCATCTTTGAAGCGGAGAACCCTGACTTGCAGCTTTCCTTACTGAGATTGCTGTTGCAGACCTGTAAAGACCTGTGGTATGAGGAGAGATCAGAGTGAGACAGGTCAAGCAAGATATTAAAACACCAGACCAATTCATTGAGTACTGTACATTTATTTACTTTACATTTATTATGTAAAGCAACGATTTGGGCGCGGACAAACTTCTTGCTTAGGTAAAGAATGTGAGGGATTTCATTTTGTTGATGCAGAGATTAGACCCAGCAACCTTTTGAATGCTCTTGATGGTTAGGCTAACCGGCTGCCCACTCAATTGTGGTTAGTATATTAGGTTTATACTGGGAAACTCCAAAGGTATTTTTTTTTATAAGAAATGGAGGATCCCCTGGTACTCCACTGCTCAAAAATATTATCAAGATAAGAAAGAGTAAAGGAAAGGGTTTCACAGTACACATAGTAGGAAGGACAATGGTAAACATTACCTTTAATTTGCTTCCAGATACAACGTTCTATTTATCCTCGTTTATTTATGTATAAATTAATATTCATCAATAAATCAATAATGTATGAAGTCTAGTATTTTTCAAGACTGACAGGCGTCACAATCCCAGGCCCAATTGAAAACTTGCAGATCACAACAGCGAGGAGGTTTTTTGGATCATCCTCCCTTACAACACTGCTTCAGTTCATTGATATTTTTGGACATCTTGCATGAATAGCTTGCTTCAGTTCTGGCCACAGCATTTGAACAAGGTTGAGGTCAGAACTGTTACAATTGAATGTGATCTCATTGATCACATTGCGACACCTGACCTTAAGTACCCTAAAAGAAAATAATCATGTTCTGTTTATGTTTGGCCATACGTGTTCAATGACAACATGCACAAGTACTCTGTTGTGTGTTCTTTGTTAAATCACAAATTCATATCAGACTACATTTTAGGAGACATATATGCAGAAATACAGATAAAAAAAGCATGTTGTGAAGACATACTGTAACAGCAACATAAAAGGGTGAAGCACTATAAACTGGATAGGATGAATACTTACAGATGATCATATATCATTGGCAAGAATCCCTCTTTAGCATACACTAAATAAATGAGATAAAGAAGTATAGTGACACATTAGACACAGACAGAAAGATTAAACATCATGTTGATGATAAAAAGAGTTCCTCAGCTTCATCTACAGTGGCTATTGAAAATCATAATAACCCTTTGAATAGTTTTTTTGTATTACAGCCTGAAATCAATCATTAATAATCTTTTATTTCCAGCTTTATTTACAGTGCGTCTGGAAAGTATTCACAGCGCTTCACTTTTTCCACATTTTGTTATGTTACAGGCTTATTCCTAAATGGATTCAACTTGTCATGCCCTGGCTGCGGGCCCCTGGCCGTTTCAGGGAATGCCAGCTAGAGAGGCCTCTAGCCCTCTCTATGCCATTGTGGGCTCCACAGTCAGAGCAGCTGCATTCAGTTGACTCTGATTGGGGAACCTACTTAGGCTAGGCTACAGCCACACTCTGTGTGGTTTATTGTTTGTTCTGTTTGTGTCTCAACAATGTTCACGGTTTGTCTCTGTTTTATTTCCGATTCATGTGGATACGCTACACGTTTATTGTAAGTTCGTTTTAGTTCTGTTTGCTGTGTTTCTACAGCACCTTTACTTTTGACGTTTACAGTTCGTGTAGTCTTTGTCTTTTGTGTTTATTGGAATAAATCACCCTTTACTTTCCACAATGTCTGCGTATGGTTCCGCACCTCACTATAACCGTGACACAACTCATATTGTTACTCAAACTTCTACACACAATACCCCATAATGACAAAGTGAAAAAAGTTTGTTTCATATTTCTAATAGATTTGCTAAAATTAAGAACACAAAAATAAACATGTACAATAGTATTCACAGCCTTTGTTCAATACTTTGTTGAAGTATTTTTGGCAGCAATGAGATCCTTGTGTCTTTTGGAGTATGAGGCTACAAGCTTGGTATACCTATTTCTGGGAAGTTTCTCCCATTCTTCTCTGCGGGACCTTTCAAGCTCCATCAGGTTGGATGAGGAGCATCGGTGCATTGCCATTTTCAGACCTCTCCAGAGATGTTCAATCGGGTTCAAGTTTGGGCTCTGGCTAAAGAATTTCGCAGAGTTGTCCCGAAGCCACTCCTTTGTTATCTTGGCTGTGTCCTTAGGGTTGTTGTTCTGTTAGAAGATCAACCTTCGCCCCAGTTTGAGGTCCATAGCGCACTGAAGCAGGTTTCCATCAAGCATCTCTTAGTACATTGCTGCATTCATATTTCCCTTGACTAGTCTCCCAGTTCCTGCTGCTAAATAACATCCCCACCGCATGATGCTGCCACCACCACGCTTCACTGTAGGGATGGTATTGGCCAGGTGATGAGTGGTGCCTGGTTTCCTCCAGGCATGACGCTTGGGATTCAGGTGAATGAGCTTAATCTTGGTATCGTCAGACAAGATAATTTTGTTCCTCATGGTCTGAGAGTCCAGACAATGTTCCTCATGGTCTGAGTGTGTCTTTTGGCAAACTCTAAGTGGGCTCTCATGTGGCTTTTACTTAGGAGTGGCTTCCGTCTGGCCACTCTAACATACAGGCCTGATTTGTCTAGCGCTGCAGAGATGGTTGTCCTTCTGGAAAGTTGTTCTGTTTTTGCAGAGAAATGCTGGAGCTTTGTCAGAGTGACGATCGCTTAGTTTGGCCAGCCGGCCAACTCTAGGAAGAGTCCTGGTGGTTCCACACTTCTTCCATTTACGGATGATGGAGGTCACTGTGCTAATTGGGACCTTCAATACTGCAGACATTTTTTAACAATAACAATGACACACACTGTCAACTTTGGGACCTTATATAGACAGGTGTGTATCTTTCCAAATCATGTCCAATCAACTGAATTTACTACAGGTGGACTCCAATCAAGTTGTAGAAACATCTCAGTGGAAATGATCAGTGGAAACATTGGCCTTCCCAATTCCAGAGTGCTAATAGAACAAGAACAGAACGTGGGAGAAAGAAAAGACAAACACAAGGTCCGGACTGTTCTGTGATCGTGACAGTACGCCCCCTCTACGGGACCCACCGTGCGGCCAAGCGGGACAACCACGATGGGTCCTACGAAAGGGGCCTGATCCAAAATCTGGGAGCGCGGGACCCTGCAGCATTCCTCGAGCAAACCTTGGAAGGCGTAGGCGGGATGGTTATCAATCCTTCAGGGGGGCGGAGTTTCAGTCGAACAGCGCAAGGACTGACGCCTGCCTTTACCCATGTAGCAGGGGGCGAGCATGCGGGAGGCCACTTTGAGGGGAGGATCTTTTGCAGAGAGCCAGACTCACTGTCCCGGGGTATAAGACCCGCTGTCCCGGGGTATAAGACCCGCTGTCCCGGGGTATAAGTTGGAGCTGGTGCGGGTCATCGGGTGTGCGGAGCAGCGCAGCACAAGCTCGTCTCCAGACTCTGTGACAGCGAACCAGGCCAGGTGGCTGGTTGGGTCATCTCCATCTCCTGGTTGGTTCGTTCCGTTTGCCCATTGGTCTGGGGCTGGTACCCTAAGGAGAGGCTGACCGTTGTCCCTATGACCTGTGATGTAAACTGGGGAACTAGGGCAGGAAAAGTGGGCCATCTTGGAGAACAGGACTGCGGTCTTGCCATTGAACGGGGAAAGGCCAGTGACAAAGTCCAAGGCAACATGGGAACAGGGACGTCTAAGAAGAGGTAGGGGACGCAGTAAACCGGCTTGGGGACGTGTTGAGTTCTTGCTTGTGCGCTTGTGGTACAGGCAGATATGAAGGCGCAGGTGTCTTGACTCACAAACGGCCACCAGATGTGCTGGCGAAAGGGACGACAGCGTGCGGACGACCCCTGGGTGACATGCGAGACAGGTGGAGTGAGCCCATTAGAGCACCTTAGAACGGACAGAGTCGAGAACAAACAGGCGATTACGGGGTCGGGTTCTGGGGTTGGACTGCTGCGCTCTAATGATGGCGGTTTCAAGCTCCCAGACGACACCTGCCACGATGCATGACGCACCAACCTGAGGCATCCCTGGAAAAACTGATGTCCCTATTCCACCACTATGTTGGTTCTTCAGGATGTTGCACTTCACTCAGAGCTTCTGACCAGTAAACAAAAGATAGCTAGTTTGAAGCTGGTGGGTTAAAAACAAACCTCTGTGCTAGAGCAAGACAATCAACCCTAACTGTTGCCCAGGCGCCCAACTAGGCTGCCCCCGGTACGTCTTAGATCTGAAAGGATTTGTTTAAAAGCCAAAGCAACGCTTTCATTGGACCTTGTGTGGACTTTGTGTGGTCATTACAGTTAATACACAGTACTTACATGGTTTCTGTCCCCCTCCCCATAGATGGAGTGTCCAAAATGAGTAGTAAAGAAAGCCCAGCATCAACATGGGACAGAAGACCAGGAGCAGTCGACAGGGCTTTCTGGCTCTCATCTCCTCCTACTGTACATGGCCTCCTACATACTGGTGAAGAAGGGCATAGATTATCATCCACAGAGATGGGAGAAATTCCATTTTCAAAGCATTTGAAACTATGAAAACACATGTTGTTGTGTTAAAGACTTCATTTGTAATTGATCAAACATATGCTTTGCCATCAAACAACATACACTATCCTGTAACAAGAAAGCTAAAATACACTTTCCTTCTAATGTACTGAAAAAAATAAAACTAAAAAATCTCATGTACACAGGCATTCTGACCCTTTGCCATGACAATTCATACTGAACTCAGATGCTTTGTTTGTTGATGTCTCTAGAAAGTCAATTATATGAATATGTTGTATATATGTTATGAATACTTAATAGGCCAATGTGATTTGGCTGTTATAGTTAATAACATTTTTCAAATGTTTTATACTTATATACGATGCTTAATGCATTTTTTTTATAAAATAGCATTAAATCGCATGTGTTCCAATAAGGTTTAGTTGGCAAGATGAACAGATATGAAAAACAGTTTGGCAAATTGATGTTCTAAAATAAAACAAGCAAATTCTACCTATAAAAAAGTAAAATGCAGCACAGATACTAAGGCAGCATTCTGTACTGCTACAGCACATCTTCCAGCTACTTCTAGAGAAAGGAGAAATCTGCATGCTAGATAATGCCTTCTATGATGGGTAAGTGACAAAAAACTCTATGTTCAAACAAATAATATAAAAAAGACACCAAATATTGATACAAGTGTTGCTGATTCAGAGAATGTAATGTCCCCATAGTCTGTACACATAGCACACCCCGCCATCTATACCAGAGACTAAGAACAATACACTCACTACATAAAGTCACCTCAACCTGTAAAATTATGTTGAGTGTGTGGAGACAGAAAGAGTAAGACCACACTGGTTACAGTGCTTGTCGTTGTTGGCAGCTGATGGAAAGCAAAATATTCAAAGAACTATTTCTGAATGACAATGCATAAAGCTAGCTAATGTTACTGTATGACATTTGATAGCGTATTTGCAAATGTTAACTATGTATGGAATTTAATATACAGTGCCCTGCTTATATTTGAGATAGTAAAGCATTTGCTCTTTTTTTGGCTGTATCTTTATCTTCTCTGGAATGTAAAGGATATGCAGCCAAATACTAATTGTGACTACATTACTTTTCATGTTAATGTGTCCCTATATTTCCAGGAGCCCTGAAATCTATGACAAGAATCCCTAACCCGGCATCAACATGAATGTGAATGAAAACAGTATCAGGGTAAACTGCATGAAGTCGAACGGTTTAAACAAGTTCTACTGGCCAGGCAGGCCCATGCAAGGATATCAGCTGGTATGCTGACCGGTAGTTACAAGAGCCACATACAATTTTGTGTATTGTTTGGGGCTAATTTCACCCAAGGCATGTTACATTCCACCCAGTTATGCTCCATAACTCCATAACTGAACAATTTCAAAGAATAAAGAGACAATAGTTTGAAATGTTTTGCGTGTTTTTTCTTTATTTGAGATTAAAGGGATTAATTGGACATATGTTATTGTTTGTTCCTTGCCTTTTTTATTAGAGACAATGAACTTGGTTTACACAAACGAAACTTAATGAACACATACACAAAATTGTTTGGTTATTATTTTTAGAAAATAAACAAATAGAATAGAACAAGGGTCACATAATGCACAATGAAATGTAAATATTGTTATGCACCAAAAAAGTCAATAATACTTTCTAAACATTAATTACCAATTGTGTATTTATTCAACATTTCAGACTGTGTTTAAATAAAGGTGGTCTTTGAGCATTCCGTATAAATTAATGCAAAGTTATAGTTGAATTGTTTAAAATAATCGGTCGTGAATTGCTTGTCAGAGTCACCTTGCATAATTTTAAGGTGTAGCAATTTGCATACTTTTTCTAATACTTTTGCTGCAGAAATGAGATTGAGCCACCTCAACACCACCACTACAATCCTAAAAACGCCCCTGCTTCAGAAATAAACATATTCTTGTATTCTTCAAATTCATTACACATTTAATACAAACAGATTCTGCAATTCATTCTTTTTCAGAAGTATATAGTTTACTATGTAGTTTAATAACGAAATTATCAAACTACAAAAAAAAGAAAAACGTAATCGGTTATACGAAATTACCAGAGTGATACGAGTTGATTTGTCTCAAAGTTACGTCAAGTTTGTCTCACAATTATATATATAATTTAAATTTGTATGTGCAGAATTGAGATTCATAAATGTTTTACATGTATTTATGTGCAACATGCAATCCGTTCACGTAGAAATTTAAACTGAACGAGAAGAATAGCACAAATGTTGTTCATGTATTTATAAATCTTTGGTATTTGTAGGATTTGAATGTTTATTTGTGTTCACAGATCACAAATTTACGTATGGATTTCCAATGTGTTAAAACTAAATTGTAACAAATGTAACCCCATAATATCCCTTAATCTAGATATACTACACAAAAAAAAATGTACATCAATTGTTAATGCGTGCAGATATTATATACTCATTGCTCATTTCTTATTTCCATGATTTTATATGTACACCTGACACCACCTGTCTTACTGAGCGATAGGAGGTAGTTTATTATAATTTAACATGTAATTATCGAGACATTGCATGAATTAGTTACATAGCGTTTTTACTCACCACCTTGTCCTTCACGTTTATGCAATATGAGCACCACTGGTATTGTCATCACCAGTAAACAAATGGCCAAAACAACCAGTGTGACACCTCGCGTCCCATAGTTTCGGCTTCAAACTAAAAGTCAACAATTTAATGCAATAGAATAATGATAAGCAAGATGGGATTTTTTTTAATTATAAATGTTAAAAAGATATTTGAGAAAAAAAGGAAATTTCCCTGTGCATTAAACTGCATGATTACAATGCCAATAGGTCATTGTTCAAACTCTTCAAAATCTTTGCATTCTGTGAGTTAATGAGTAAGCTGATATACTGCTTCATCAGTGCATCTTCAACTACAGTGGAAATACATTTCTACTTCACAAAAAATACCTATCAAACTTATAATTTTCTATTTAGAAATGATTAATATGCACTCTTCTGATCTTCGGTTATTCTGGTTTCAAAATAAACTAATTGTACAGAGGCATAACATTATCTTACTAATATTAGCAACCCTTTACAATCTCCAGTTCTTCCTTCATCTTACATTTTAGAGTGATATCTAATTGTTTTTTGCTCTTAATCACATAAACTACCTACCAGATACCTTGTGTGCCAGAATGAAAATACACTCCATAAATACTTCTACTTTAATTGAGTTCAAAGGCACCCAAGACACCACAAGGAGGCGCTACAATAGGACGAGGCAAGGCAAACTAAATCAATTACAGACCCTGATTTAAACCCTGTTCTCCAACGGATGCAGCTGATGTATCTGCCATTCAGGGGACAGTAATAACTCAGTTCATCTCCATGAAACTGCTTGAATGTGAAGTGCAGGTTTCTGCAAACTGTCTGTTTATGCATGCATCTCTCTCACTTGAACTTTTCAAACATCTCCTCCATAAACTGGAACAAGCAGTCTTTGGAGATGTTAGTGAAAATTGTAAAATGTTATATCTACAAATGACATTTATCACAAAATATACATGGTATACCACAATCGATTTTGTTTTACTTATTTGTGTGTTTTTGCTGAGACAGAACATTCCGTTTTCACGTAGATAATCGTTACTTCACAAAGTTTGATCAAAACGTTTAGTGAGGGGAGAGAAATATCAACTGATGCAGCGCTCACACTTTCTGGACCCTGATTGGAAAGCATAAGGAGATATCTCCACTCTGATTGGCATGCATAAAGATAGCTTCACCCTGATTGGCAAGCATAGGGAGATATCTCCACTCTGATTGGCATGCATAAAGATAGCTCCACCCTGATTAGCATGCATAGAGATATCTCCACCCTGAATGGCATACATAAATATAGTGCCACCATAATTAGCGTGAATAGAGATATATCCACCTTGATTGGCATGCATAGAGATAGCGCCACCCGGATTAGCATGCATAGAGATAGCTCCACCCAGATTGGCAAGCATAGGGAGATATCTCCACTCTGATTGGCATGCACAGAGATAGCTACCTGATTAGCATGCATAGAGATATCTCCACCCTGATTGGCAAGCATGAAGATAGCTCCACCCTGATTAGCAGGCATAGAGACATCTCCACCCTGATTAGCATGCATAGAAATAGTGTTACCAATACCTCAAGCAATTGATGAACGTTGACATATTGTAGATATTTGTTGTAATTCCCCTTTAACAACAGCATGTTGATGTCATATTCACAGTTAGACATGTGCATATGAATCATAACTGTCACCCAGCGTCTACTAAACAGTGTACACCTGTATATAGCCCCTACTACATTATTGCATTAAACCGGCCCATTTACCAAAGCTCTTTAGAAGCAAAAGGCTTTTCTAAATTAGTGTTTTACTAATAGAAAGATCAGTGCTTAAACCTTTCAAACAATGCTAGAAATCCCACTAAAACAACCACAATAAAACAATTTCTAATCTTCCATTGTCTTGTTAACATGAATCTCTACTTCAACTTGCCTGAGGAATAGGTTATAAGCTACTCCATATCATAAATCATACAGGCCACAATTCACTTTCTCTCCCTTACATACCGTGCTCTCTCCGTCACACACAAATCACCTAACACGATTCCTGGTCAGAGTGGATTTTGAAGGTGATTGGGGCAATACGTGTTAAGGACCCAAGACCAAAATCGTATAGGGGATGTCATCTTGAAAATGATTCAGAGGTGCTGTCTGGGAGACATTTTGTATCAGAGTAATATCTCAGGTTTGAAATGAAGTGTTGACATTTAGACTTACATATGTCTATTTATATGTAGGGACCTTTTGATCAGAAAGTCAGCGATTCACCAAAAGATGGAGCAGGAAACATTCTTTTAGGACAGGTTTTGTTGTAATTGTTCTGTGATGGTGATGAATAGAAAGCCACAATGCAGAGGTCTTCTCATAATCTAGAAATGCCTGGGCATCATGGTGGAGGAACAAGGCTACTTATTTCTCCAAAACAGAGATTTATTTTCTCCTTTGCGCACCTTTCCTCTTGAATTGCATGCTGTTAAAAATACTGCCCCATTCGGGTGCAATATTGCTGTGGTTGCAAACTCCCAACATACACTACCATTCAAATGTTTGGGGTCACTTAGAAATGTTGCGGCCTGTATCTTACAAATGTTCTTCTTCGTGATCTGAAAACCTCAAACTTGTAAATCCATAACACTTTTGCCCAATCTTCCTCTGTCCAGCTTTAGCGTCCTTTTGTCATTTTAATCTTCTCTATCTATCGGCCTGTTTCCAATACGCCCTCATATCCCCAATACTTATGCACTAAAGAAACGGACTATGAAAGTGGTGTTTCTCTTATTTGGTGAAACAGCCAAAAAATTTACTGTGACATCCTGTAATTTGGCCAAATATTAGTCTTTAAATTGTATTTTCAAATGCATTAATCTTACAGCAGAAACCGCAATTTTTACTCGCCCATCCCATGACTTGGAGGGCACTGTGGAAGGTTTGTGGTAAGAGAAAAAGTGTCTGCGGTGTGAGAAAACGCTTTTAGGAGGACTTGGGAAAGAAAACGCCTGTGATCCAATACCAGAAGCATTCAAAAGTTCACCAGGACTAATGAAATTAACGTAAGTCCAACCCAGGCCACGAGTCTACTTTTATAATTGTTATTTGAATATGGGGGATAAAGAACCAAAACACTGTGAATGAGGCAGAGCCAAGCAACAGCGTTGGCGTTATTAACATTGGAAGTGCTAACAAAACCAAAACATGACTAGCCAAAAATGATTTACTTAAACAGACAAAATGTTTTTTACAAAATGTATGAATGATAATCTGGAAGAGGTCCAGCGTTTATTTATCAGAAATACAGAAAACAGGGTCAAAGGTCACATATGAACAGACCTGGGTTCAGTCTGCAAATGGCATCCCATTTATGTTTAGTGCACTTATTTTGCCTCTGGACAACATAAGTGCAATAGATCCAGCAGGGAATAGGGTGCCATTAGAGACACATATCCCAGTTAACATTTAAATAAACAATTTAATAAAATAATTACATCTCACAGTGTTTTCCTGACTGCGAATACAGAACATGTATCATTGTAAAATAAAAGCAATAAAAACAGGCATTTATTTATAGAAAATGTTTTACCATACTGTTGAAAGAAGATGATATGATCTTTGCACGTTACTTCTGAGGATGAATACAATGGACTGAAAACCACACAGGTTGTCAATCTCTGTTCTCTATCTCTCAAACATCATGTTGAGTTGGTGAATTTCAGTCATTTTCACAATATTCACAGAAAACCAAAAGCAAGGAAAAATGTACACAATGTGTTATAAACAAATGTAAGGTGTAATCCTGATGAGGTTGTAAGCCGAAACACGTAGTTAGTTTATGATCACCTAGCCAGCATATCAAAGGATTCCTAACTGTAAATGCACAGTAGTGCCTGGAACAGATTTTTTGTATACTTCCCTTTATACAGTTTTCCTTGCTTTTGCCAATTATCTCCAAGTGCACCTGTGGTAGTCTCATATTTCTGGAACACCTGGCGTGCTCTTGCTTCCTGCTACTCATACAAATTCACAGAAACCAGTTGAAGGATTCCCAGATTATATTCCTTTTTGATTTTAAGAATAATCCAAGCAGGATTTCTTAGAAATCTGTGAAAGCTACCAGACTAAACAACCTCCCACTCAAGACAACAGCAGATTACAGGCAAACAATAGAGACAATCTAAAGGCCACCTTATCCTACATTTATAAGCGCATCACGGTTGATAATCTTGGCTGAGTGGAAATGTGTGTTGTGAAAGACAATCAGTAAGATCTAAAAAAAATTTACAATTATTTTCAAACGTTTTTTTTTGTGTGACAAAAATAGCAAACGTCAGCACACAACTATTAAAATGTCCTTTCAAACTGGACTTAAATAAAAGTGCAGCGCACAACTTTCATTTTAAAAGAGTAAAGAACAAACTTGGATATAAAGGGAGAACCTGTAGTAATCCTGAACAGGCTATTTTCAATTGATCTCTATAGCAAAAATAGAACATACATAATCCTCGGTCCAGAACCTCTGACACATTGCAAATGACAAACTGTCTGTATTACAGAGGTTGCATTCTCAAAGCACCATATAATAAATACACTAGTAAAAAAAACAATACATATCTAAAAATGGAAAAAGCTATTTTCAATGCGTTCCTACAAAAAAAACAATGTTTAGGAATGCAGTCAACAGTTTGAATCTGCTTTGAGGAGGCTTCATTAGAAAAATGGCATTGCACCTCCTTGAAAGTAAAACATAGGTGCATAAGTAGCACCCTGAAAATGACATAGGAAAATAAATACATATGAAAAATAAACAACTGGCAACATTCAGTGATTTTAAGAAAACACAAATGTGTGTTTATATGGAGCAAAGGCAGTGACTTCCATGTCTGCTTCACTCAATGTAGGAATTAATTCCTGCCACTGAATTAAGTTGAGTGGATATTATTACTTAAAAAAAGCTACATTTTGTTGAGGAGCAAAATTCATGGCCCGACACGCTTATATTAAAGAGATGAGTTACAGCACCGGGGCCATAATTGAGGGGCATCAAAGCAGACATGGGTGATAGTTCCCTACCCATCTTATAGAACCTAAACAGATAGTAGAAAAGGTGGCCCGGCTCTCAACTCCTTGATCAGGTCACAACTTGGTAATAACAAGTGTCTGGTTTCACAGAAACTAAGTTCCTGGAATTAAAAACCATCCCAATAGAAAGTTCTCCTACAAAACTAGTTTAGTAAGTGTGAAACTGCAGCATAAGCATAAATGAATACGAAAATCAAAACAGTCTAAAAGAAGGGACTGGAAGGTTATCATCGGGGAAGTACTTCATGCAGGGAATACCCTCGCTCACTCTACATTTAGATGAGCAGATGGGATAAGAACTATTAGTGCTGGTGAATTGTTGAAAGAGGACGCATCTTCATCATGTTGCAGCTGGCAGGCTACTCCATGACGGCTCTGTAAATCACAGGTTCAATGTAGTCACCTCTGTAGCGTGAGTTTATCACCCTTTGTCTCTTTGACTGCTGGATAGCTTCCTTGTCTTCAAAGATCCCATCAAAACGCATGTCTGACGCCTTGGACTAGGGAGAGGGAGACTTGATTTAGAATCGGTGAGAAACAGTTCAATTAAACTATTTCCAGAAGGTTTAGCAGATTCCGCACACTGAATAGCTGAAGTTCACAAGCTATGTTAAATACAAAATGCATTGGGTAGATATTACAACTCTGTATGGTAAATGTCAATGTCTGAATAATTGTAAGAAAACAACTTGCTGTGTGGGTATCAAGAAACCTCACAATCAACCAAGGGACGAACCCCGTAATTTAGGAACCCATGATTGCGACAAGCTGAAATGTGTCTGCATTCTGATAGTACACTGAACACCAAGCTTGACAGTAAACGCACCAGTCTGGACTTGACTCTCTTGGGCAGCTCCTCATCCAGCGTATAGACATCATCTCTCTTAGCTGTCAGCTGAGAACCATCTTCAAACTCCACCTGCATGAGACAACGCCAGCAATACCATTCAGCATGACGGCACAAAAGGTGTCTTCTCTCATATAGAAGAAAACATATTCACTAGGTCTTACAGAACTGGCTTTATGTAACCTTTAACTTCAGACAGAAAAGCCCTCTACGTGTTGAAGACCAACTAATGTTGCATGTCGTGGTAAATCCCACTGGTGTCACATTACCTGGTACATTTGGATGTCACGAGCAGCTACAAACTTTGCCCCATAGACAAGTCCATCTGTCCACCTGACCTGGACCACCTCGCCGGGGGGGGGAGGGCCTAACTGGACACAGTCCCGACCCTGACCACAACACAAAACAACCATCATATACAGTTAAAGTTGGAGGTTTACATACAGTTAGGTCGAAGTTATTAAAACAAATTTCTCAATCACTCCACAGATTTCATATTAGCAAACTATTACCAAGTCAGTTAGGACATCTACTTTGTGGATGGCAAGTAATTTGTTCAACAATTGTTTACAGACTTATAATTCACAACATCACAATTCCAGTGGGTCAGAAGTATACACTATGTTGACAATGCTATTAAACAGCAGGGAAAATTCCGGAAAATGGCTTTAGACATTTCTGATTGTCTAATTGACATAACTTGAGTGATTTAGAGGTGTACCTGTCGATCTATTTCAAGGCCTACCTTCAATCTCAGTGCCTCTGCTTGACACCATGGGAAAATCAAAAGAAATGTCAGAACAAAATAGTAACCCTCAGTAAGTCCAAATGCCTTTAAGGTACTACGTTTATCTGAACGAAGAACTGCATGCAAGTATAAACACCATGGGACCACGCAGCTATCAGGTTCTGTTTCCTGGAGATGAACAGACTTTGGACAAAAATCCCAGAACAACATCAAGGACTTTTAAAATGCTGGAAGAAACAGCTACACTAGTATCTATATCCACAGTTAATTGAGTCCTATATTGACATAATCAGAAAGGCCACTCAGCAAGGAAGAAGCCACTGCTCCAAAACTGCCATTAAAAAGCAAGTCTACGATTTGCAATGGCACATACGGACAAATACCTTATTTTTTGGAGAAATGTACTCTGGTCTGATGAAACAAACACTGAACTGCAATAATGAAATTTAAAGTTTGGAGGAAAAAGGGGGAGACTTGCAAGCCAAAGAACACAATCCTAACCATGAATCACAGGGGTGTCAGCATCATGTTGGGGATGCTTGAAATAACATATCAAGACAGGTCAGAAGGATAAAGCTTGGTCACAAATGGGTGTTTCAAATGGACAATGACCCCAAGCGTACTTCCAAAGTTGTGGCAAAATGGCTCAAGGACAACTAAGTCAAGGTTTTCGGGAGGCGATTATAAAGCACTGAACTCAAAATTATAGAAACATGGTGGAAAAAACTGAAAAAGCAAGCGCGAGCAAGGAGGCCAACAAACTCCTTTACACCAGCTACATCAGGAAAAAACATTTGAAACAATGTAAAGGCAATGCTACCCAATACTAGTTGAGTGTATGTAAACTTCTGACACACATTTGCTGAAAGAAATATAACTGAAATCAAATCAGTCAATCATTCTCTCTACTATTATTCTGACATTTCACAACTGAAGTGGTGATCCTAACGGACCTTAGACAGGGAATCTTTACTAGGATTAAATGTCAGGAATTGTAAACAACTGAGTTGAAATGTATTTGTCAAAGGTGTATGCAAACGTCCCACTACAACTGTACATCCGAGAAAAAACATTCAGCAACCACCAAAAATGTAGCTAAAATGTACTTAATGGGTGGTACAGAGGCATAAATACACTAAGTAATAATTGAAGGCTTATAAACTACGTAGAAAACCCCCTCTGGATACCGTGACACCACCCAAGAACAAATATGTACACACCCACACCCCAAACATCGCCCACATCTAACCCCACCCACCCACGCGTTTGTCTTCTCACCACAATGTCTTGGGGGAAAAGGTTA
This sequence comes from Novumbra hubbsi, assembly GCA_016801125.1. Classification (NCBI taxonomy): domain Eukaryota; kingdom Metazoa; phylum Chordata; class Actinopteri; order Esociformes; family Umbridae; genus Novumbra; species Novumbra hubbsi. The sequence continues at coordinate 42,927 of JACXGK010000616.1, forward strand.
TCGCTGAAGGAACCGTCGTCAAAGTTGACCTCGTAGAACGTCTCTTTGGAGAGCTGCACCACGTCACACTGGTAGTAGCGGCCATTTTTGTGCTTACAGATCACCCTCTGTCCCACCATGAGCTCATGCATGGCGGCTTTGTTGCGCTGGGAGAGGAGAAAGTTAGTGCCACTAATCAGGACCAACACCAGTATCAATGGGCTGCAGGCAGGTTAGCCAACTGTTACGCTCACGTGGGACCTGACTATCATTCAGGAAACCTATTCAAGTTAACAAAGAGAAATGTAATAAGCGCTCTACTGAATATATGGAACGATTACATACTAAGAGGCCATATATAATAGTTAACAAAGAGAAACGTTATAAGCGCAGTACTTAATATATAGAACGGTTACATTCTAAGAGGCCATATATAATAGTTAACAAAGAGAAACGTTATAAGCGCAGTACTGAATATATAGAACGTTTACATACTAAGAGGCCATATATAATAGTTAACAAAGAGAAACGTTATAAGCGCAGTACTGAATATATAGAACGTTTACATACTAAGAGGCCAAATATCAGCAGCACGCTGTAACTACGTTCCAAAATGAAGGTCCTTCAGAGTGACGCCGGTACAGCTTCTCGTTGTGGAGAGATCTTCCTAAGAAACAAGTGCTGTTTAACGGAGATGTACCTCTGTCTGGATGGGTCCTTTGTGGCGGCAGCAGGTGACGTAGACCACAAACGGCCACTCGTCCGGCTGCATAAGAACCCCAGCAGCCTGGGCACATGTAGGGTGGTAGGCCGTGGGACAGCGGCCGTGGGAACACTGAACACAACACCCGGAAGTCTTCTTCATTCGCTTCTTGCAATAGTAACATTTCTGCACAGCACAGATAACAAAGAGATTACAGTACACAGAAAAGGCAAGTCCCGCAGGGAAATGTAGAGCTATAAACGCAGTAGAAATATACAGTAGCAGGGAGCATCCAGAAGATTTAGTAGCCGCATCAGAACTACTTTGCATTGAGGTGGAGGTTCCAATCATGTTTTTGTCTTATAAAAACAGTAATAGTGATTTGATAGGTTCACAGGAGCATATTCAGCCATAGAGACCTACCGATATGGGATTCTATTGTCCAAAACCCATTTCTGGGAGGCAGCCACCAATAAAGATATACATCTGCCTATTGAATTTGTTCTTAATTGGTGGAAGGAAACCCTGAACACAAAGTATGACCAAGAGTCCTTCACACTTCGTATGTTATAGGGTATGACACAGGTCCCACTCCTTGTATGCCATTTTAAACTCACCAGTTTAAATCTCTGTAGTGGAATCCCACTCAGATCCACTGGGCTTCTCTCAGAGATGTTCACAAAGCGAGCCTCTAACACTGCTACAGCACACAGCACATGGACCCACCTACAACATGGAAATACACACACACTAATAGGTAAGTGTCACTTCTCACACTGATGTAACACGGGTCACTTCTCTGACAGTCCTTTCAGATGCGGAGGATGCTTCTCTGTACCAGGACCTAGAAAGCTTGTGAAGTTCGAGGGAAAATGAATGCAGCAAAGTACAGAGAAATAATGGAGGAAAAACATAGAAACCTATTGAAGTGTGCTTAATTCCCCAGTACAATGAACCCACACATACACACTGGAGTGGGTTAAACAAATCCCAGATGTGGAGTGCTGTTAAAAGTAGCCATCAAAATAGACTGATGGCTGGAATTGCTGCCAAAGGGGCCTCCACCAAATATTTGATTGAAGGGGGTGAATAGTTATGAAATCAATTATTTTCTGCACAGAATTTGTAATTAATTCAGAACAGTTTGTAGATTTTAGACTTTTGCTTGGATTTTGTGCTGGTCAGTGGCAACAACACCAAATGAAATTGGAAAAGGTCCAATGAGGGTGAATTACTTCAGATGGTGTCTGAATCTTTCCTGGTACCTCATAATTAAGTGACCAGGGACAGAGGGCATGTAGCCCTACTACTGGGACCTGTAATCTTCTAGGTCCCTCCAGACATTCTTGAGGCCACATTTGACACAAAACCAGGTTTTGCATCATCAAAACTGAAAAATATATATCTTTCTTTCATTTTTTTTTATAAACAGTTGTAATGTAACATTGACAATGGCTCACAAAAATTGAGCTGGGTCATTAATATTACAGACTTGTTATCTGCTTAACAGATTTCCCAAATATCAAGCAAAAATAATTCAATTAGTCAGCTAATAATCAATCATTTAACTGAACTAGGTGCGCAAAACATGTTTATAAATGACGTGATACATGTGAAAAATCTGAGGGACCAAGGTAGGTTTAGGAATCCCTCAGAACACCCAAAAAGCCACTCAGTTCTGTGTAAAACACATTACTGTTCTGTGTATAGCACAGTTCTGTGTAGAACACATTACTGTTCTGTGTATAGCACAGTTCTGTGTAAAACACATTACTTTCTGTGACATACTAAAAACGCTGTACTTACTTGCTGTTGTTGGCTTTCTGCAAGGCTCCGCCTCTTAGAGAACACAAGCAGCAACTCTGTCAACGGAAGTACAAACTGTCAATCATGTCCTCCCAGGCATGTGACTACATTTGTCAAAACGACAATGTATAAAGAGGCATGCCAGTACATTAACGCAATACTAACAAGTATTGGGATTAACAATATCATTGTTTGCATTGTAAATGGTAAGCCACTAATTATAGTATAGGCAGAATACATTTGCATAACTGTCAACCAATCCTCTGCACCTATGAGCTAGGCATCCTAACTGATGAAAACGGACACAGTGTTTCTTTTAAGGTTTCTAACATTGCCGTAAAAATCCATTATTCAGATTTGAAACATACGATTTAGGAATCAAAATATTGTGCAAAAAGATGTCTGGCTACAATAATTGCGATCAGGCAATAATGTAATAACTGCAACAGCACAAACAAATATTGTTCAAATTTATTTCATGCACTAACATTTCTAATTATGTAACACTAACTTTGTCATTACAATTGAATGCAATCGTTCATCAAAACAGTCAGTCCAAACACAGTGCATTTGAGCTAAAAAGCACTCAGATCAGAATGTTGGATTGTTTTGGGGGCAAGTTGAAACACACCAGAGGCCAACAGCTCTGATAAGCCACGCAAAGAAAATCAGGTCTTATGAGGGCAAGCATAGGTAATGGAGAGATTGTTTCAGTTGGCATATTCCTCACCCAGATTGCTTGTCAAAGAATAACACACTATGCAGTGCCAGCCTCTTTGATATCGGGGCCCCAGTTACACAATATTGTACAACATATTATAACAATGCTGTGAATTGTTCTTACAGCAAGATGTAACGAGCGGTCTGTTTGCAACAATGTAGGCAAACACGATTGCCTGCTATTGCAACAGAAATTTGGAAGAGGTGAGGGGCACTCCCAGAAAAATCGCTGGTATGACTTAATGCAAAGTAGTCAGGCGAAAACAGACCTCAGTCAGGGCGTTGGCTTTACAGCGAGCACATGTCCAATCCTTTGTCACACTCTCTGGATCCACCCCATAACAACCTGCGGACACACAAACTAACAGGTTCAGGGTGGGCCTGCACCTATTGGTCATAGATCCATGTCAAACCACTTCAAAAAAGTAATTAAACTACTGCATCAGCTTGGCCCTGGGGTGTGACTTTGACAGTAAAGGGTAGGTGATTGTTTCAGTTGACATTCCATCCTTCAATTCTTTGCGTATAAACCTAGCCGTGGTAAAAAAAAAGAACACAAACATGCACACAGAGTGGTGGAACATGCAAAATAAGCCAATAAGAATTTCCACAAGCACGCAGACAGCATGGCAACAGGTTCCAACTAGGAACCAGTTAGCTAATGAATATTACTGGGTGGCGTGCAGTTCCTGAATACTACAGACTGGCGTGCAGTTGATGAATACTACAGACTGGCGTGCAGTTGATGAATACTACAGACTGGCGTGCAGTTGATGAATACTACAGACTGGCGTGCAGTTGATGAACACTACAGACTGGCGTGCAGTTGATGAATACTACAGACTGGCGTGCAGTTCCTAAATACCGACGGGTGTGTAGTTGACAAATACTACTGACTGGTGTGCACACGGACACTGCAGTTAAGGCAGCTGATGAGCAGACTGGTGCCATCTGGGTCCAGGTAAGGGGTGGTGGGGGGCTGGGCATCTGTCTGCTGCTCGTCAGCGCCCTCCTCTGGCTCTGAGGTGGTGGTGAAACACATCTCGGGGATGAGAGGCTTCGTCCTCAGCCTTCCTCCAGGCATAACTACTGGAGGGTTCACACTGTCGTCAGCACACTCAGTCTGGAAAACAAAATAAAAATCAGGCTGATCACCTTTGGAGAGGACAAAGGATGTTTTCTTCATTAAATAACTAATTTAAATTGCCATTCAGTCTAGACACAGATAAAACTAATTCTTTACATGTAAATGTACACTTTTGCTTCTTAGGCAACCTGACAATAGTTTATTTGGTTAAATTCCTTGTTTGCCTGGCATCCGTGATTACGCCCACAATATCTGTGAAGCAGAAATTAGAGGGTCAAAGAGACAGAACGACATTTAATGAAGAGCTTGAGCAGCTGTCAGGGTCCAAAGGGAACCAAAACTCAACTGTGAAAAGTGTAGCCTCTTATAAAACATGGACTCATAACCAGTGGCAGAAGTTGTGGAGTGATGCGAACTAAGTTGACATATTCGTCACAGAAGAATTGTTGGCGTGAAATACATTGAGGCCTGTTTGCATCCTTCTAATAGGCACGGTGGAGGTGGTGCCCTGGACTAGGGCTTCTAATAGGCACGGTG